>JAQZBX010047306.1:0-20506 GCA_029593785.1 Cabassous unicinctus | reverse complement strand
TACTTTAAATCTTGCCTGTAGTTTCCATACTATGGCAATAACCAAATGAGAAGCTCTTCTTCTTCTCCCTCTTCTCTAATTTTTTTAAATTATCATTTTACTTTTATATAATACCTGCTTTACACTTGTATGGACTTTTGTCTAGATGTGAAATTTCTTGGTCATCGTTTGACCATATTTTCTTTCTTTAGTATCTAAAAAGGTTGCCACACTGTTCTTTTCACCTGATGCACACAGCGTTTTTCTTTATCCATAAAGAATGATAGTTTTACCAAAATTTGTCTCAGCACTGATGGTTATGGGTTGAATCCCCCAGGTATGCAGTGAGTTTTCAATATGTAGCTTCAAGTCTTTTTGTTTCATTAAAGTTTCTTGAACTAAAGCTTTAAATATTTGTTCTGTTTCATTGTTTTCGTGTTCCTACTTGGGAATTTCAGGATTATATATGCTGGATCTCCCCATCTGTCTTCTATGTGAATCACTTCCTCTCACAGACTTTCTTTTCTCTTCTCCAGCTATGTCTCACAAGTTTCATTCTCCTTTCTGTTTTCTATTGCACGTTTCTTATTGTGTCTACCATGGTATTTGTCACTCCCATAGTTTTTCATTTTAAATCATTTAAAGTTTTAGAGTTTTAATCTTTAGTTTGGGTTTTCCCAGAAGGGAACCATCAAGAAGACTCAAGTGGAATTTGTTTATTTTGGAGGTGAAGGAAACATAAGTGTGAAAGTGAGACGAGGAAGAGAAGAGAGCCAAAAAACGGTGCATTATCATGACAGCTGCCTCTCTAGGAGCCCAGACCATCATTCTCCTGAGGAGCTCTGGAAGCCAGAGTAAAGGCGCCCCCAGAATTGCCCCACCCAGAGGACACTTGGGCTGGGTGTTTATCAACTCCCACGCAACTGCCATGTTGTACCAGGTAGCTCTCACGCCTAAAAGCAGGGCCTCTGTGTAGCCCTTTCTCTGTCCCCAGGGTCACGTCTGATGTGGGGAAGCTGCAGATCTGTCTCTGTGTTGTCTAAGCTTCTTCATCCCGGCGTCTTCCTGTTGCAGCGCTTTCAAGGGTCTGCCCATGCGGTACCTCCCTCTCCCCATCTCTAACCTGCTTTTATCTTATGTTCCACAGTGTTAATTCAGGTTTTGTAGACATGAGTTTTTCTTTAGGGTGGATCTTTGTCCTTTGGAAAGGAAAGACTTGTTAGATCTTTCTGGAATGCAAAGAGATTGGGCGTTTCAATACTGCTACAGCTTGATGCTTCCCATTGTCTCTGTGCAATTACTTGTAACTTAGCGCATGTGAGGACTGCTCATTTTTCTTAGAGTCACTCATTTAGGTTATTACTCAGCTCCCTGTTTCCTCATGGGGGCGAAAGGCGAGTATTCAAGATTGTGGGATCCATGACCCTTAGGCCAGCATACACTTCTATTTTCTTCGTCATTACTGCTGAACACACAGTGATGTTGTGTTTGGCCGTGTCCACCTCTCTTCCAGGTGTCATAGGAATTACTTGTTACCTGGTTCTGCTGAAGAGGTTGCCATAGGTTACCCCGTTCCCACCTTGCACTGTTCGTTATCCCAGTTACATAGTTTGGTTTTCATTACTGTATTTGGGCACGTAAAAAACAAAAATAAACAAACAAAAGCATGATGCCACCAGATTCTTTCAGCCAGAAGTTGTCTATTACTTTTTGTGCCTGATTTGGTAATTATCATTATTGTACATTTTTATTAATTCTTTAATTTCTGCTTTTATACTTATTGATTATTTTTGTGCTCTACTTTTAAAAATTTGTTCCTCTTGGTCTAACTTTATAGCATGTACATTTAGTTCATCAATTTTCTAATATGTTCATTTCTTTTTCTAATAGGTACATTTATGGCTATAAATTTCCGCTAGTACATTTTTTTTGTTAGAGAAGTTATACCTTTAGAGAAATATCATGCATAAAACACAGCGTTCCCATATTCCAAATAATTACTGTATATTTGCTATAATTTATGAAAGAACATTTTGATAATTGTACTATTAACTATATTCTTTCATTTACAATAAGATTCACAGTTTTGTACAGTCCTTTGTTGTTGGTTTTTAAAATTTTTATTCTTGCAATATATATGCAACCTAAAATTTCTCCTTTTAACCACATTCCAATACATAATTCAGGGCTGTTAATTACACTCACAGTGTTGTGCTACCACCACCACCCGTTACCAAAACTTTTCCATCAACCCAAATAGAAATGCAGACAACCCTGACCCCTAGTAGTTTATTATTTATTTATTTATTTATTTATTTATTTATTTATTTAAAGATCTATTCTATTTTATTTATCCCCCCACCCCCTGCCCTGCTGCCTGCACTCGCTGCCCTGCTGCGTCCCACCCGCAGTGTACTCTTCTGTGTCTGCCTGTCTTCTCATCTTCTCTTTAGGAGGCACTGGGAACCGACCCCAGGACCTTCTGACGTGGGAGAGAGGCACTCAATCGCTCCAGCCACCTCAGCTCCCCTGCCCGTTGTGTCTCTCACTGTCTTTTTCCTCTGTATCTCTTTTTTTTGTTGTTGCGTCATCTTGTTGCGCCAGCTTTCCATGCAGGCCAGCTCGCCCCCACCAGGAGGCCCTGGGAACCAAACCCGGGACCCACATATGGTAGACGGCTGCCCAAACGCTTGAGCATCACCCACCTCCCTGCCCTGGTAGTTTATAGTCTAGTTTCAGACTTTATAAATTTGCTTATTCTAATTATTTCAAATCAGTGAAATCATATAATATTTGTCCTTCAGTATCTGACTTCTTTCATTCAACATGATGTCTTCAGGGTTCATGCATATTGTTACATGTTTCAGAACTTCATTCCTTTTTATGGACGAATACTTTTCCATTGTATGCACATACCACATTTTGTTTATCCATTCTTCTGTTGGTGGACAGTTGGATTGTTTACAACTTTTGGTGATTGCGAATAATGCTGCTATGAACATCAGTGTGCAAATATCCATTTGAGACTCTGATTTCAAATCTTCTTTGGAGAAATCTATTCAAGTTTGTTGTCCATTTTTAAATTGGATTTCTTTATATATTCTGGGTATTAAATCCTTATCAGGTATGTGGTTTCCAAATATTTTCTTAGGTTGTGTAGGTTGTTGTTTTACTTTCATTATAAAGTCCTTTGATACATACATTTAAAAAAAGTTTGATGAGGTCCCATTTATCTATTTTTTCTTTTGTTGCTTGTGCTTTGGTTGTAAGGTCTAAGAAACCATTACCTAACACAAGGTTCTGAAGATGACTCCCTATGCTTTCTTCTGGGAGTTTTATAATTATGGTTCTTCTATTTAGGTCTTTGATCTATTTTGAGTTGATTTCTGTATATGGTGAGAGATAGGGTCCACCTTCATTCTTTTGCATGGACAATCAGTTGTCCCAGCATCATTTGTTGAAGAGGCTATCCATTCCCATTTGAGTGGACTTGTCAAAAATCACTTAGCCATCAATGTAAAGGTTGATTTCTGAACTCTCAATTTCATTCCATTGGTATATATGTCTGTCTTTGTGCCAGTACCATGATGTTTTCATTATTGTGGATTTGTAATAAGTTTTAAAATCAGGAAGTGTGAGTCCTCCAAAAATGTTCTTCTTTTCTAGATGGCTTTGTCTCTTCTGAGTCCCTTAACCTTCCATAGATTAGCTTTTCCATTTCCTCAAAGAAGGCTGTTGGAATTTTGGTTGGGATTGTATTGAATCTGTAAATCACTTAGGGTAGAAATGACATCTTAACAATATTTAGTCTTCCAATCCATTGAAAATAAATGTCTTAATTTATTTAGTTCTCATGATTATTTTAGCAATGTTTGTCATTTTCAGTGTACAAGTCCTTTACGTCCTTGGTTAGGTTTATTCCTAGATATTTGATTCTTTTAGTAGCTATTGCAAATGGATTTTTTTTCTTGATTTCTCCTTCTGATTGTTCATTGCTAGTTTATAGAAGCACTACAGATTTTTAAATGTGGATCTTGTACTTTACCACCCTGCTGAATGTGTTTATTAGTTCCATTAATTTTGTTGTCCATTTTTCAGTATTTTTTCTGTATAGGATCATGTCATCTGCAAATACGGAAAGTTTCACTTCTTCCTTTCCAATTTTGATGGATTTTATTTCTTTCTCTTGCTTAATTGCTCTAGCTAGAGCTTCCATTCAATGTTGAATAACAGTGGTGACAGTGGCCATCCTTTCCTTGTTTCTGATCTTGGATGGAAAGCTTTCAGTCTTTCTCCATTGAGTATGATATTAACAGTGGGTTTTTTATATATGCCCTTTATCATGTTGAGGAAGTTTCCTTCTATTCCCAGTTTTCTAAGTGTTTTTTCATGAAGAATGCTGGATTTCATCAAATGCCTTTTCTCCATCAGTTGAGATGATCATGTGCTTTTCCCTTTTGTTCTGTTAATGTGTTGTATTACATTTGTTGATTTTCTTATGTTGAATCCTCCTCCTTGTATACTTGGGATAAATATTCCATTTGATCATGGTGTATAGTTCTTTTAATGTGCTGTTGGATTCAGTTTGCTAGTATTTTGTTGAGGATTTTTGCATCTAAATTCATAAGGGGTATTGGTCTTTAGTTTTCTTTTATTGTGTTCTCTTTTTCTGGCTTTGGTATGAAGGTGATGTTGGCCTCATCAAATGAGTTAGGAAGTGTTCCCTCCTTTTCAGTTTTTTGGAAGAATTTTAACAGAATTGGTGTTCATTCTTCATGGAATGATTGGTAAAATTCACATGTGAAGCAATATGGTGCTGGGCTCTTTTTGGTGGGAAGTCTTTTTTTATATATATATATTTTATTTTATTTTATTTTTTTCTTTTAGGAGGTACTGGGGATTTTACCTAGGACCTTGTACATGGGGGGCAGGTGCTCAAACCACTGAGCTACACCCACTCTGTTTGGGAGGTTTTTTATTACTCATTCAGTCTCATTACTTCATATTGCTTGGTTGAGATTTCCTATTTTTCTTGACTTTGTGTAAGTATTTGTGTGTTTCTAGGAATTTGCCCATTTTATCGAGGTTATCTAATATGTTGGTGTACAGTTGTTCAGAGTATCCTCTTATAGTACTTTTTATTTCTGTGGGTCAGGAGTAATTCCCATTTTTCATATTTTACTTTAGTTATATGTGTCTTCTCTCTTTTTTTTTCTTTGTCTGTCTAGCTAAAGGTTTGTTGATTTTCTTGATCTTTTCAAAGAACCACTTTCGATTTTGTTGAGTCTCTCTATTGTTTTTTAAATCTCTATTTTATTTATCTCTGCTCTAATCTTTGGTATTTCCTTCCTTTTGCTCATTTTGGGTTTAGTTTGCTCTTTTTCTGGATGTTCCTGTTTTGAGGTAAGGTCACATTTTTTATTTTAGCCATAGACCACAGAGAAATAATAATTTTTCTAGTTCATTTATGAGTAAAAACAAAATCCTTATGACTTATTCTTTGATCTATGGTCTAATTCTCAAACAAAGCAATTTTATATTCATCTTTTGTCATTGATTTCTAAATTATTTGCACTGTGTTTATGGGAAATGCTTTGTATTGTTTCATTACTTTGAAATTTATTGAGAAATGCTTAAAGACAATAAAGCATTTATATATATACCATACAACCTTGAAAATACCATGTTTTCTGCATTTATGGCCTACATATGTCCATAAGGTCAATTTTGCTAATTATATTGCTCAAATTTTTATGACTGTACACATTTTTCATGTTTTATTGATAAATAAGATAAATATATTAAAATTTAGGGGAGTGGGTATAGCGCAGTGGTTGAGTGCCTGCTACTCACATACAAGGTGCCAGGTTCAATCCCCAGTACCTACTTAAAAAATAAATAAATAAAGTCTCCTTCTTCCAAAGAAAACAGTGATTAAAATTTAACCACTGTAATTGTACACTAATCTGTTTTACCGCATATTCTATAATTGCTTCATATCTTTTAAGAATATGTTATTAGGAAAGTACAAATTTCAAGAAGTTTATCTTTTCAGGAACTGGATATATTTTCATTGTAAAGTATCCATTTTTATCTCAAGTATGATTTTTCATTAAAGTTTATTTTGTTTGATTGAAATATAGCTATACCAGTTTTCTTTTGGATGATATTTGCAGATATACCTGTCTTCATTTAAAAAAAATTTTAACCTTCCATTTGGCTTGATCATATCTGTAATTCCCATTTTGTAAGTAAATGTGATGAGGATTGGCAATCAACATATCTTTGTGGTTAATGTGTCCCTTTCAAATACCATGGAGCTGAATTTTGCTGTTCAGAAAAAGTCCACTCAGCCTGAGAAACAATGTCTTTTAACTGTATTATTTATACTAGTCATAGTTAATAAAATTTTTATGTTTAAGTTCATATGAAAGTATCATATGAAATTGCCATTTCTATAGGTCAGACTTGTCAAATACCAGCAATTTCAAAAGAATTAAAATCAAATTAATGGAAACTAAATTTACTACTTTTTGTGTGTGCTTCCTATTTGCCTTTCTGGTATTTTACTCATTCTTCTTTTCTCATCTATTAGATTGAAACTTATACAAGGTGTTTCTATTATTTTATTGCTAGCACTGAAATTGGAATTACAAACTTAAGTTATCAATGTTACATGTATATCAAAACCTTTCCCTCCCTTCAGACAACAGGGATCCTTAGGAGAGTTTAACACCATTAAATGTTCTCTGGACTGTAAACCATTGTGGGTATTATTTTAGTTCTACAATTATTTTACCCAGCATTTCTTTATGTTAAAATTTTTTGTTTTATTTTTAAAGAAGCTTTAGATTCCATAAATGATACATCAGAAATATAGGGGGTTCCCATATGCCCACCCTCTTCCCTTCCCTATTCTCCCCCATTATCAACACCTTTCATTACTGTGGTACATCAGTTACCATTGGTGAACCCATATCAAAGCATTGCTATTAACCATGGTCTTTAGTTCATAGTTTACACCATGCACCGAAAATTTTTACGGGTTTTGACAAAATGTATTATGTCATTGCAATGTCATTCAAACAATTCCAACGTCCCGAAAATGCCCCATGTTATACCTATTCTTCCCTCTCCCTCCCCTCAGAAGCTTGGTGGCCACTGCCTTTATATCAGGGTTACAAGTTCTTCCATTGCTAGAATGATAATAAGTCTACTTTAGTCCATAATTGCATTCCCCTCTTATGTTTGTTCATTCCTCAATCTTGAGGATTTTAGGTTGGTGATGCCCACTCTGTTTCTGATTGAGAAGTTTACTCAACTTTTTAACCTCTATAATTATGTAAATCTTCATTCCATATTTTGCAAATTAGATATTCCACTGGAATTATTTTCCTTCTGAAAGAAATAAATACTTTAGGGTGTCCTTATTGTGATGTACTGGCAGCAAACATTCTCAGTTCTATTTGTCTGTGTTTGAGTGAATTTGGGTGAAGGGTGCACAGGAACTCCCTGTTCAATTTTATTTCACGACTTTCTTTGATTTTATGGTTATTTCAAAATAAAAGGAATGTGAGAGGGAGTAGGGTGGGAGGTTTTGTGGCACTATCCATGGAACTGAGGAAGGGGCCTGGAGGAAGGCTGGAGGAAGGAACAGGTGAACCCTGGGGATTTATAGGTCTGTGGTTAAAACTACAATGGCGGGAATGTTCTTTTTGGCAAAAATGGCAGGGGAGGGTCACTGGTGCAGGGCGTCAGGGGTGGGGGAACATGTGGGATAGGGTGCATCTGAGGTATGCTTATGTGGAATATGGAAATGTTCATCTTGTCATTGTGTGTTATCTCAGTGGGTGGAGACCCACACAATAAACAAGAAAATATTAAACTCCCATCCTGGGGAGTTCTGCTATGTTTTCAATTAGAGGGGCAAGAATCTTTCAAGAACATAGGCATTGCCTAAAAATAAATAAATTAAAAATAAAAATAAAACTTCTAAATATGCACACATATAGCTATACATATTTAGATAGACATAGGTAGATATGTATGTATATATAAATAAATAAAGTAATTATTTATAATATAATTGAAAATATGGTTCAAACTCATGAATTTGGAATTACGTATTCAAGTTCTAAATGACCAAAAGGTTCTGTTATTTTAGGGTAGTTATGCTGAAAGTGATTTCCATGGTGGTTGGTAATTGTGTGTTATTTATTTCAATGGGATAACTTAGTTTGGAAAAGAAGGAGGAATATAAAAGAAATAAGGTTGCAAAAAGTAGTTAAAAGTCCATGTAGCTTATCTAATTTTCAAAGTAAAATATCTGAGAATTCTCATGCTTATTCTTAGTATCAAATGCAATTGCTCAACTCCATGCCTTAAACCATTCAAAACTGCATGGAAAAGAGCACATAAATGGGCTATTTTTATATGTTCCACTTGTTTAAAAATCATTCTCTTCATATTATATTGTGGTTCACTGCTTTGTTGGGGGGAGGATACATGATCTAGTGAACACTGGAAGAAGAATTAATATCATAAAACTTAATTTTTTCCCTAAGTTTCCCCATCTGCAAATATATCCTCGTTTCTACTTAGTAGGGAGGATCAAGAAAGAAATTTGTTTCAAAGAAACCTGAAATGTGCTTTTGGTTTGTTAGTGATGAAATCTCAATTCATATGATTGCTATTGATATTTTTATACATATTTATTCAAATCTTGAGATAAACCCAATCATACCTTAGAGTTAATTGCTTTGTCAATATGGTAGAAATGGAAATAGTTCAAGGTAAATGTTCATAGGGAGGAGTAAATTGGCAGATGGGGAAGGGATTCATAGTAATTCCAGAAAAGGACCACTTCCAATTAAGGCTGTTGTATTGCATTTTGCCCAGTAAAAATACAAAGAAACTAATACGAGGTTCACTTTTCCCACAATTTTGAATTTTCTTTGCTCTAGTAGAAAACATTCATTGATAAAATGAAACCTCTATGAGAACATCTAGAGGTATATATATAAAGTAACAATATTAATTTAGTTAATATTAGCATTAATGTTATAAATATATGAATAGTATTGATTAACACATCAACCTCTCACCCATGGTTAATGTAACCTGTTGTTCCGTAAAAGGCATTGACCAAAAAAATGGGGCCAGGGAACTTCATACTACAGGCAGAATAAAGAAGATATATGAAAAACTATTTCTGTTATTAGGGAGATTAAATTTAAAAAATATTAACTAGATGTTTTGAGAGATGCCCATCTTGACCTGTCCTTCCTTCTGAACCCTGAAAAATTCTCTGGGGTAAGGAGTGTATAGTAGGTTGAATTGTGTACCCCAGAAAGAACATGTTCTTAATCCTAATCCCATTCCTGTAAGTAGTAACTCATTGTAAATATTACCTTTTGAAAATGTTCATTGTAGTTAAGGTGTGGCCAACTGAATCAGAATGAGTCTTAATTCTATTACTGGAGACTTTAAAACTGAAGCCACAGGGCAGACCCAGGCCCAGAAGTCTGTGGGAACCTAGGAGAGAAAGAAGAGGACATCACCATGTAATGGGAAGTCAAGGAACCCCAAGGAGTACCAGCCCAGCTGAAAGCTACTAACCTCAGGAAGAGGCAAGCCTTCCAGCCTTTGAAACCAGGAGACAATAAATTCCCATTGTTAAGACAACCCATCATGTAGTATTTGTCATAGCACCCAGAAAACTAAGACAGGGTGCAGTCAAACCCTCACACAAGTTTGGGGATTCAAGTAGAAAGAACCAATGGCACTTACTGTCTGGAACTAGTGAGCCGGAGAACTTAACCAATGTATACTTCACCACTAGGACAAGCAACAATATAGAACATTATCCATATATCATGTATCAAGGGTGAGAGAACCTAGTGAGAGAACTCCAGGTTTCCCATCGTTTCAATGAAGGACAGAAGAGCAAATGAATCTTCTTTGCCCTGCCCCAGAAAGTCAAAGTAGCCATGTGAGATACAGCAAGTCATAGGCATTAAGAGATTTCAAGAATGAGCAAGAAGTTTCCCAGCAGAGAGTGGAATGTAGTGGTTTTAAAACCATGGGTGGACCCCATGTTTTAAGTGGCTTCTGAAAAAATGATATCGGCCAAAGAAAAGGACAGGATGGCTTTCACCACAGCAGATTTCAACAAAGACAAGCATCACTCCTAAAAATGGATTGCAGAAAAAGTTCTAGATCTCAGAAGTCAGCCTCAGAAGGAAGAGAGAGAATGACCACAGATTTTATTGAATTAAAATCTGAAGTAATTAAAAGATCAATAAAACATTCAAGTTGAATCAGGAATAACCCAATTAGATTTTATGTCAAAAAGGCAAACATGGGGTGGGGGTGGGATTTGGTCAAGAAATCAAGTTCAGTTGTAGGAAATCAGAGAAACTTGTATTTGTGCTCACTTGGGTTTATGGACTAGAAATTCAAGCCTGGTTTAGTAATAAGTTGATTATCTGTTGCGACCAAATACTTAAATACAAAATATGCAAAATTGTGTGATAACAATGAAAGTGATGATGTCCACGGCCAACACTTTTGTATAGTGCTTATGACTTCCCAAGGACAGTTCAAAGTAATTTCAGTGAACTCTTTTAATCCTCAGGGCATCTTGATGATCTGCTATCATTATCCTCATTTTACACAGATAAAATCTAAGGCATTTGAAGATTAGCTCACTTGTTAGACACCACACAGCTGGTAAGGTGGTGGGGGATAGTAGTCACACTCAGGTTCTCTGGCTCCAGTGCCTAGGTTCTAAACATATTTTTTTTGGCTCCCATTCAAGTTGGAGTGAGATGCCTTGAATAGAGCAATACCATTTCTGGATTAAATTATAAGTTACACTAGCTGGAAAGGTGAAGCAGGAGTAGGAAGGAAAGTAAGTGGCACCAAACTGAACTCAAAGGCTTGAGGTGTTCACCACTCTGTTTGAATAACTTCTCCCAACATCTTCTTTTCAAACCAGCATTTTGCAATCCATTTATCTTATGTGTTTATTTTCCCTTTAACAACTCCTTGATTTTTGTGATGGTTATTTGCAAAATTGAAATGATGGAATGTCATAGAAAATGGTGAAGTAGATACTTCAAGAATCATTCCCTCAACTGAAGCAATTGGTAAGTTGGCAAAAACTGAGAGAATCAAATGTTTGGAACTCTGGGTTCTAATAAAAAAGATACAGAAACTAGGGAATAATTAATGGAGAAAAAGCCTGCAAACTTTTGATGTTTAAAGAAATCTCTATCAGGTCACTGACTGACCACTGAGATAATGGAATAAAGACTTCAGTGATCACACATGACAAGAAATAAAGTTTTTGCAAAAAACATTGGAAAGGTCACTAAAATAATGAATGATTGCAGCTCTTAACAAGAAACAACACTAAACCCTGGGGAGGAGTAAGAATCTGATTTCCAGAGCTACCACACTGTAATATGCAAAATAATTTTCAACAAAAAGTTACAAAGAAACAGAAAAATATGACCCATTCACATAAAAAAAATATATTGATAGGAACTTTCGCTGAATAAGTCCATACATTGGACATACCAGATAAAGACTTTAAATCAACCATCTTAAATATAGACAGAGAGTTAAATGAAGCCATGGAAAAACCTAAAGGAAGAAATGAGAGTGATAAATGAAAAAATAAAGAATATCAAAAAAGAAACAGAAATTATTAAAAAGAACTAAATAGAAATTCTGGAGTTGAAAGTAATGATAGCTGAAATGCAAATTTACTAGAGGGTTTCAACAGCAAATTTGAGCAGACAGAAGTAAGGATCAGAGAATTTGAAGAGGGAGCAATTGAAATTATCCAGTCAGAGGAGAAGAAAAAAAAAGAATGAAGAAAAATGAAGAGTCTAAGGATATGGACACCATCAAGCATAACAATATATGCACTGTTGGAGTCCCAGAAAGAAAGAGAGAGAGAAAGAGTCATGAAGAATATTTGAAACAATAATGGCTGACAACATCCCAAATTTGAAGAAAGACATCATTGTACACCGCCAGGAAGGCTAATGAACTCCAAATAGAATAAACACGAAGAGATCCACACCAAGATTTATAATTAAATTGTTGAAAGTTAAAGATAAGAAGAGAATATTGAAAGTAGCAAAAGAGAAGTACTCATCACATACAAGGGATCTTAAATAAGATTAACAGATGATTTCTCAGCAGAAACCATGGAGGACAGAGGTAGTGGGAAGACATATTTAAAGTTCTGAAAGGGAAAAAGAAAATTGTCAACCAAGAATTCTATATATGGCAAAGTATCCTTCAAAAATAAGAAAGAAATTAAGACATTCCCAGATAAAGAAGAAATGCTAAAAGAGATCCTTCAAATTAAATAAAAGGACATTAGACAGTAATTCAAAGGCATATGAAGAAATAAAGAAAACCAGTAAAGGTAAATACATAGATATAAATAAGCCAATATTACCATACTTTTGGGGTATAACCTCTCATTTATGCATAAAACAATAATTATAAATCTGCATTGCATAAACAGTTACTATTTTCTTTTTAAAATTTTTATTTTAGTAATATTTAGTATACTTAGTAAAATTTCCATTTTTAAATCATATCCAGATATATAATTCTGTGGTGTTAATTACATTTAAAATGTTGTGCTACCATTACCATTACCATTAACCATTACTGTATCTTGTCCATTGCCCCTCATAGAAATTCTGTACCAATGAAGCTTTAACTCCCCATTCCCCATTCCCCATTCTCTAGCCCTCTCCAGCTTCTGATAACCTATATTCTAGTTTCTCACTCTATGTATTTGATTATTCTAATTATTTAATATCAGTGAGATCATATATTACTGTCTTTTGCGGTCAGCTTATTTCACTCAGCATGATATATTCAATGTTCATCCATGTTTTCACATGTATTAGAACCTTTCCACAGCTGCATAATACTTCATTGTATGTATGTACCACATTTTGCTTATCCACTCATTTGTTGATGAACATTTGACTATAAGTCATATAAACTTAGTTCGAACTATCTTTAAAACTAAATAGTATGTCAAGTTTGGCTTAGAGAAAGGCCACATTTGAGCAATAAGGAGGCTTTCAGGAGGTAACTCTTAGGAATTATGTAATACTAAGCTAAAATTGCAATTTCACAAGAAAAGGTTCATAAAAACAACCATCAATATCAAGGGCCTGGTGTATTGGTGATGGCATTAATTTTAAGATTAATTACAGGCAAAATTAATCTGACAAATCAGAATAAACTTATTTAGCCTTTCACCCCCCATAAAATCTGTTAATGGACACACGATGTAGAAATGTATTTTGTGACAAAAACAACAACAAAAAGCTGTAAAGGAGCATAATTTTTCTATTTTATCGAAATTAAGTTGGTGGGATGCCACCCAGCAAGGTGTAATCTGGCTTATTCAGAGGCTTGCTGATGGATCCTGATAATAAAACCCAAGAAAGTCAAGAAGTAACTCCCTGTGGGGATAGTATTTGACTAATGAAAACACAAAAGAACCTGGATCCTGGAATGAAAAAGATATGTGCAGCAGAGTGACATCCTACCCATAGTAATTGTATACACAAATAAGACATAAACCTCTGTTACTATAAGCCACTGAGATTTTGGAGTTGTTTGTTACTATAGAAAAATATTACTAATACCCAGCATCAACCAAGCACATATGATATCCAACCAGAATGACAAAACAGTACTAATGGAGAAGAAAGTGCAAATTTTCAAAGCAATAATAGAAGAAAAATTATCAGACCTTAAATAAAACTCAAGTCTTAAAATCAAAAAGTCTGATTCACAGTTTCTACTCAGAGATTGTGAGATCTGCAAAGGGCATCACTGCCAAACTTAAAATGAATAAAATCTCAGGGACAGCAAGTTCTCAAGACAAGTGCTGAGGTCTCCTGTAACCAATTAGCCAAAAATCTAGGCACAAGCACTTGCAGATAGAGATGAGAGATGAGAAATGACTTAAGAAGCGTTCAGCTAGAGTGACCGGTGAATTGGGGAGGCTAACTGAGAGTGCGCTTGTGAGAAAGGACCACAAATATAATGCAAGTCTGTCCCATCTTGCAGTATTTTTCTCCCTGAACCCCAGCAGGCACTCAAAAAACAGAGAGAATCCTTAGTGTATAGAGCTGGGGAAGGTGAACAGAAACCCCCGTGGGAAATGCGTTCTCTTAATCTGTGAGTGATTGCAAAACCGTAGGACCCTGGTAAAATCCAAAGGTAGTTGGTAGAGGAATAGTAATAAAGACTTTGACTTGACCCCTAGGCTCAGAATTACGAGGGACAGGATTCCTGAGAGACCACATTCTAAGACCCAAGTTCACAGGGCTCATGTAAGATGGAGACTTAGTCTAAACAGCAGAGAGCCCTCTCCATTCCCACCACTGGGTTAATAGGAACTTGAAAAAGACTGGCCCTTTCTGAAGCAAGGACAAAAGAAACTAGACTGAGGCTGGAGGAGCAATTGGAGGGAGTAGTGAGAAAGGTGAAAACACATCTCTGGCAAACCAACCCTCACACTTATCTTACCTTTATGAGGTACCTCTACAAGAATTTGAAGCTGGTGGAACACTGAAGGTAATTAAAGATGTGGAGAAATAGGAACAGTGGTTCATTGTTGCTGGGAATGAAAAATGGTACAGCCACTGTGGAAAATAGTGGCTGCTCAGGCCATTATGTATTTTGTCAAAACCTATAAAACTGTGTGGTGCAAAGTGTAAACTATAATGTAATCTATAGACCATGGTTAGTAGCAATGCTTCAATATGTGCTCATCATTTGTAATAAATGTACCACACTAATTGAAGATGATGATAATGGGGGAAGTGGGGGAGGGAGGATATATGGGAATCCCCTATTTTTTTTTGATGTAACATTTATGTAATCTAAAGCTACTTTAAAAAAAATTACTGTATGACCTAGAAATCCCACTTCTAGGTATATACCCCAAAATTGAAAAGCAGAGGCTCAAACAGATATTTTAACACAGATGTTCATAGCAGCATTATTCACAATTGCCAAAAGACGGAAGCAATCCAAGTGTCCATCAAGAGATGGATGAACAAAATGTGGTATATACATACCATGGAATATTATCCAGCAGTAAAAAAGAATTAAGTTCCTGATACATACCACAACGTGGATGAACCTTGAAAACATGTTGAGTGAAATAAGTAAGACACAAAAGCATAAATATTGCATGATCTCACTGATATGAAATAATTAGAACAAGCAAATTCATGGTCAGAAACTGGAATACAGGTTACCAAGTGTGGGGTGGGGGTAGGGAATGGGGAGTTAATGCTTGATTGATACAGACTTTCTGTTTGGGATATTGGAAAAACTTTGGTAATGGATGGTGTTGATGGTAACACAACATTGTGAATATAATATGACTGGATTATATGTTTGAAAGTGGTTAAAATGGGAAATTTTAGATTATGTATATTTTACAACACAAAATTTTGTTTGAAAACATAGAAACGTGCATAAAAACATAGAACTGTACAGCACAAACAGGAATCCTGATGAAAACTATGGACTACAGGGTGAATGGATAAAAGTTCTGTGCTTGCCCCCCAAAATGGAATATTACTCAGCAACAAAAAGAAACAATGTGTTAATTCACACAATATTTATCAACAATTAATGGATTTTGCTAAGTGAGACCAAAAAAGGCTGCATAGTATGTGATTTAATTATATGACATTTTAAAAGAGTCAATACTATAGCATCAGAGAACAGATCAGTGGTTAGCTGGGATTGGAAGTGAGGAAGGGGTTCACAAAAAAGAAGCAACAGAGGGATCATTTTAAGGGTGATTTATCTGTTATGTAGGATACTTTGTGGACATATATACAACCTTGCTTATCTGCAAAAACCCATAGAACCATACACCATGAAGAGTGAATTTTCATATTATTCAAAGTTTAAAAAATTAACCAAGATGTCAAAGGAATCCAAGTTGTAATGCAGACTGATAAATGAATCCAACTCTATTACAACGAAATGACATCAGCACATTGCGGGGTGGGGAGCCAGAAGCATGTTCCATCTCCTGGCTGCAGCGACTGGCTCGAGTGAGAACACTAAGAACGAGGGTGTGAGCCTCTCAGTCTCCTGCAGGATGGGAGGTGCACAGATAGGAAGCTTTCAACTTGCTCCACGAGGGCTGCTAGCCTGAGAAGAGAGGCAACAAGGGAAGGAGAGTGGAGTAGAGAGAATCCCAGCGCCATGGCACCTTCATGTACCACTTTGAGGAATTTACTCGAGCATGTGGTTTAGTAGAATTGGTAAGTAAATCAAGAGAAAGGAAGCCTGAGATTCAAGGAACAGTGGGTTCAACCTATGAGTGGAATAAGCCTGGTGAGATGAAGTGCTGTGATCACAGCTCATCCAGCAGGCATGGAAAACAACCAGTCCAAACTGGAGCAGGGTGGAGATATCTGGTCAGGGATATGTCATGTATTAGATATAATACCTCAAGGTTTGAAAGTGGCAAAACATGCAAGAAAAGGAAAGGATTATATTTATCAGGAGCCAGACATTTTGCAACAGACATCAAGAACCTTCCTCTGAGGTCACCTTGGCAAGAATGGGTCATATGCCTCCACCTAACCCAGGCACTGAGCAGATAATCAAATAGCTAAGGAGGCTATCTCCTTTGAATTTACGGGAGTTTGAATACCCTAAAACAATGAGCTTCCACCCTCAAGAGAGTAGGTGGGGCAAAAATTGTTTTGTCATCAATTAACTCTTTCTGCAGTAGCATTTCACCAACGCTTGAGAAGAGAGATTGTTGACTGAAATCTCATCCTCCCAGGATGCGAGGAATATCGATCAATACACTTCCCCAGATCTCAGGACACCCTGAGAGACGAGACAGAAAAGGCAAGCTGACTCAGAACTGAGTGTGCTTTAATCCTCAATTGAAAGATTATAAAAGTTATTTAAAAAACAACTGAGGAGATTACATGGATGCTGAAAATTGCCATTTAGCAGGCTGGGGCTTAGAGTGGAAAATTAATTTGAATTGAGTTACATGTTTGCATACTAGCATCTGTACCCTTAAAATTCACACTAACCACTTCTGTAATGAGCAATGAATTAATTTTTAAACAGGAGAAACATTAAAGACGATTTAAAAGAGGCGGGGTATGCAGAAGGAGGTAGAGCTAGTGACGGAAAGGGAGAGAGAGAACAGCTTTCCCAGGCGGAAAGGGATTGTTTGCTTCTGATAAATGTGTTGTGAAAAGGGTTACAAACATTTGATGGGTCATGAAACCTTCCTTAACAATAACCTCTAGTTTGATTAAACAAATATTTTGGTAATGACATTCATTGTTTAGCATAAGGATTACTCACTGTACTGGATTTTCAATGGCAAGTTCCACTTACATTGGAATTGATTGCATTAAAAGAGCTTCTCTATGCAGAGAAATTCAATTTCCTGGCCATTTACTCCTAAGATATTTTTCTTAGAAAAAAAAAAAATCAAAAGATTTCTCATCACTGAGAAGATTAAGAAAGTTTTAGGGCCTCAGAAGAAAATATAAAATGAGACTTAACACAGAATCAGAAGCTGCATTATTGAAGAGCAATTCTGTACCAGTCTCTGAGGCTTTTTCTTTTATAATTGCTGTTGATCGGATGAGATTGCTAAAGACTCCGTGGTCCTGGAAAAGCAAGCAGCAGTGTGGCTGCTAACAGGCCTGCTTAGTAGATTAAATGTGGGCTACATACTTTTTTTGAAACAACTGTATAATACATATCCTCTTAAATTTTCTAATCTTTCTGGATTCAAATTTTGTTTTAAAAATTGAGAGTTTTCTAAGATTCTAAAAGGCATGTTTTCTTGTATTACGTTCAATTTGATTTCTTTGTTTTATCTATAATTTACATTCATTTTATTATTATGAAGTGATATATGCATTTGGAAACTACAGAGAACTTAAAAAATTAACTCACTTCAACAAGGAATATATATAATATATTGATTAAATTTTATCTACTAAGCACACACATGTAAGATTTTGTATTATGATGTCATTTAATATTATATCATGAGCATTTTCTTATGCTAATAAAGATCATTCAAATCGGTAATGTAATGGCTGTTTAATTTTCTTTTTATTAAGGGAAATATCAAATTTTATTTAACCATTTCTATTCTGGAAATTTATGCTGTTTCTAATATTTTATTGCTAAAACATACTTAGATGAACATCACTGACAATTAACATTTTTGTGGTCTTAGATTATTTTTTAAAGACAGATGCCCACAGTTGTCAATCATGGCTAAAGTGCATGAAATTGCATGAGGCTCAAAATGAACAGCCTTTCTCCCCAAAGGGCATTAAAATGCTGTGTATGGAGCATGTGGCAACATTCATTTTAAATAAAGAACAGTGAAGATACGTACATGACTATTGAGAACATATAAATATGTTTATTTCATTAAAATGACATCTCTTCTTAGTTCATTATGTTTGCTTTAAAATTAAAAGAAAACAGTTGTGTTTTATCCTATTCAGTTTCTATAGCTAATGCTGTGATTGCATGGTGTTCTTCATTTGTTTTTGTGATGCAATGTATTATACTCTAAGATTTTTAAAATGGGAAACAGAATCACCCATTCCAATGTTAACCACTATTTGGTTGTCGAAGGTATTCTTTTAAAATTACTGTTCAACTTCTTTTATTTACTCTTAAGATTTTGTCCAGAAAAATTAAAATAATAATTTATTGTTTTATTTCTTTGGATTTATGGTGGCCTTTGTTATTGCATATATTCTATCTTGATAAAATGAATTGAATTTCCAAATTATTGTACCCTTTGAAACACAGTACATAACGTTCTAAAACAGTTGTAAAAATTACCCGTAAGGTTGGTCAGATACAGGGTCTTATGGAAGCTAATTTTTCTACCATATTTTTCAAACTTTTGACTAGCTTCAAGGTAACCATGCCCTTTGTTGTCTTGCAAAGTTCCTCTTTCTTTACTTATATATTCTACTTTCTCCCTCTAGTACATTCTATTTGTCCTCCTGTGTCATAGGGAACCATTTGAGTATGCTTGATATAGACATATATTCTTTTATTTCTATCTGTTCTTATAAAATGTGTCAATTGCTTTTATACATGTATTTTAAAATTAAATAAATGGTTTTTTATATAAATCTCAGTCTACTTATTTTTTGCCCCAAATTACGTTTCAAAAAATCATGGTATCTCTTAGGGTCTGATAGGTTAAATGATCCTTTTTTCCCTCCTCCTTATCAAAAAGTCTTAGCTGTTCAAAAATTTTCTTTCTCTCACATAAATTTTTAATAGGTTCCTCAAAAAAACCAACTGGAATTTTGATTGGGATTACATAGAATTAATAGGTTAATTTAGGAAGAATTAAAATGCTTGTAATATTCAATCATCCTAATCACATGCACAGAATGTCTTTCATTTTATAGAAACTTTTTTATTGACACATAAAAGAGACAGTTTTTTTCAATAGGGATTGCTATTGACAATAAAGTCTCTTATTCCATTGTTTTGATGTTTGACTGCTGATAGCTTGTACACTTCACCCTTCGCACTCTCCCTTCTGTCCCTCTGCTGAGAAAGTGGGTAAGAAATAGTGCCAACGGGAATTTCAAACCACTCAAGTCTCTGCCCATGTTCAAGGACCCCATCCGATCCCGGTTCCCTAACCACAGTAAAAGTCCCAAACCAGTCTCCATTTCCTATACTCTCAAGCTGTTTTTCATACCAGCAGGGGAAGCATGACCTTCTCAACCCAAAATGCTCATTATTTGGGTAATGAATCTTTTCATATCTCCTTAGAAAGTGCTCATTTTATTCTTTGATTGATCTATAAATTTTGACAGGGGTGAGTTCACTTGTTGACTTATTTCTCCTGAAATTCACTTCACTATTACATTAAAAGGTTATACTGTGCCTTGCCCTTGAGCATGCCCACACCCAAGCCTCTTACGCGTGCTCTCGCTTTCTTTCATTTATCATTAAAAGCTTTACTTGCTGCCTAAAAGAAATGGCTATTTTGCCAGGTACATACATGTCCATAATTGTAGTGTCTTATTGTTCTAGTGTTCTTTTTACCTGTAGGTGATATTTAACTTTGTCCTTGACATTTTTGAGTTAAATTTATTCTGTGAGATAAAGTTGTTACATTCGCTGGCATACTATTTTCTTTTGTTTTATTTTCAGTCTTTTGTTTTGAGAGTGCCTATTAGGGAATATTTTAACTTAAAAATAGATTGAATGTGAGACTTTTGTCTCCAATTTTTCATTTTAAGCCATTTGCATTATCATAGCATTGAATTTGTACATTTTTGTGATTTTCTTCTCATTTTTCCAGAGGGAAGGATCAAACTCTCACCAGTTTTAAATTTACTTTTGACGAGTTTTTCAATTATCATTGAGTTAAAGTGACTTTTTGATGTACAAAACTATGAATTTG
>JAQZBX010047305.1:0-20506 GCA_029593785.1 Cabassous unicinctus | reverse complement strand
TTCCCATTTTTTGAATGCCCAATCCTTTAAATATATTTTATGTTTAGTTTTTTTTTTTTCTGAGTTTCCATGTATTTTATCTCTTTCATTAAAACTTATCATTATTATTTCATTTTCCTATTAATTGTATTTGGTTATTATATGGGCTTCATCTTCAAGGAAGGTTTAGATCACAGAAGGGTTACTATGGGGGCTGCAGAGGATCATTGGTGGGGGGTATCTGGGATGGGGGATTCATGGGAGGAAGTTCATCTGAATATACATAAAAGATATATAAAATTGTTCAAATGATCAAGGGGTGAGGCATGGTCACAGTGGGTAAACAATCACTCAGTAAATGAGGGAATAGTGTATTCCCAGCCTGGAGAGATCTGCCACATTCTCCAAGGGAACAGGAACAGTACCCCAAGTGCAGGAGCAGTGTCTGGCAAAAGAGGATGTTCTCCTGATGGGTTCTTGTTATTGATGACTAGCCTTACGAGTTCTTGCTCTTGTAATTGAAACTTAGCCTACTGTTATGTGGTGCCTAAGGGTTGCCAACTGTGAGCCTCCTTGTTGCTCAAATGTGGCCTCTCTCTAAGCCAAACTCAGTATATGAACGCATTACCTTCCCCCCATTGTGGGACATGACTCTCGGTGATGAGACTCCCTGGCAATGAGGAATTAATACCAAGTGCCAACTGGCAATATGACTGGAAAAAGACCTTGAATAATAGGGGGAAAATGTAAAGACAAATGAGTTCATGTCACTAAGAGACCTCAAAGAGACTCGGGAGGTCATCCCAGAGGTAATGCTTATGCACACCTCAGTAGGATCTCATAGAACACCAAAGTGGATATCATCCACACAAATGGGCTCCTGAGGCCTCAGGAGACACCCAGGTCCTATATAAGGGGGTATAGCTCCAGAGATTGATGCCTAATCAGTGGGCTCTACTTTGTAATTTGTGCTTCTGAGAGTGACAGAGTTGGACTCAAATAAGTCCTCCCTGCACATGGTCCATTAGTCCCTTCTATTCAAACCTATATGTGATGCTGGAGTTCATAGGTGTACTTCCAGAGACTGGAGCCTCTGGCTTGCCCATGTGCCAGCTGTGTATGGAACCTTGGTGGAGCTGCCACTACTCTACAGCTCAATGGACTCACCCAAGTCACCTGTTGAAGAGACGATGATGGACAACGGCCATCCCAGGGAATGGAGAGAGCCTACAGCTAAAGGCAGGATAATCCCATCCACTGTCTCCATGGGATATGAGCCCACTCTCACTTGGAGGTGGAGTGGACATCACCATCCCAGACTCCTCAGGACTGGGGGAAGAGTTATGGAATAGAGTGGACTTAATGGGTATTCTGTTGTAGACATATTGTGATTCAAGCAATGGAAGAAATTTTAACAGTGAGGTGCAGCCAGTGGTCACTAGACGCTTTCGGGGCAGGGAAGGGAAAAGTAGTTGTAATACAGGGGCTTTTTCAGGACTTGGGAATTATCCTGAGTGACATTATAATGACATATATAGGCCATTTTACATCAGCATATACCATGCAGAACTGTGTGGGAGAGAGTAAGGTCTACAATGTAAACTATGGTCCATGCTTAGTGGCAAAGCCCCAGTATGTGTATATGCACTGCAGTTGATGTGCCACACTAATGAAAGATGTTTATTTGGGATGTTATGGGAGGTGTGGGAGGAGGGGAACATGGGAATCCCTGTAATTTTTGTGTAACATTTATGTAATCTAAGCATCTTTAAAAAAAAAATATATATATATATATATATATAAAGACAAAATTGTTAGAAAATCAAACTACCAGTCCTTACTGCTGCAGCTGGTCTTACGGCCATAATTGATAGTCATCAACTTATTCACCCAACCTCCCAGGTTAGGCCTTCCCCACTCTCAGGTGTCCGCTCTCAGTTGTTTAATTGCTCAGGCAACCCTCATCTTCACCCAAAAGGGGTCTGAGCCCTTTCTTGTTTTACCATTATCCGTGGATCCCACTGACAACCAGCAGTCTTCTCAGTCACTGATTGAGACTAGCACTCCTATGTACTGTATCTGCTGTTTCCAAAATACAAAGATTCATGAAGAACTGTAAAAAAAAAAAAGGTAATTATATAAAAATATTCAAATAAAATATAAGCTAAATGGATAAAGAGTATTCACCGCATAGGATTTCAACGTGTACTTACATCATATTTTGTGTGAAATGAGATGAAATGAGATTATTTAAAATTCATAAAAAATTTTATAGAAATACATTAATTCCACTGCATATTTTCAAAATATCTATGGTTTTCAAATGGATGAACAGAAAAATCCTTATGATGACAAGTTAAATGATTAAAAGTAAGAATTCTATATAGCAAAATCTGTAGATTGCAGCCAACTTTTGCTTTGGAAAATTAATCATTTTAAAATGTTTTCCCCAGGGTTCTCTTAAACTGAGGGAATAATGAATACAGCTTTGAAATTAAATGTATTTGAAAGAAAAAAAATGTATCAAGGTAAAAAGAAAGCATTATATATTGCCTCAAACAATAAGTCATCAAAGTACATTTGTTTGCAAAGTGTATATTGGTTTGCCAAATTTGTAATTTAACAATGTCATTTTAAAGAGCTGGAAAATGCCATCATATAATAAATATATGATATAGGTTTTTCAGAAAATTGAGGAAACAATGCAATTTTCTGAATTTGGCAGGAAAATTAACTATTAGAAAGAATTATTTTGAAAGGAGAGAGATGGCCATTTTTTCACAGTTATCATTTCTCCAAAGTTATTTACATAATAATTGCTTAGTAAAATCCAAGACAATATTTCTGAAGTGAGAACAATATGTATTGAGTAAATAAATACAAACTACAGTGTATAAATATGAATAATTTAAGTTTATATCATTATTAATTTTATCAATTTATTACAAACCTGTAATTTTATATAAACATTGTAAATGGTCTAGTAAAATTACCTTTGTATTTCAGATTTCTGCAGGTTTATTGTTTATCCTACTTTGTCATTTGCTATATTACTGATTTTTATATAATAATTACATCCATTTGGAACAATGAATTCTAATTCTATGCTCATTTCAAGGTCACAGATACTCATTGTTTACAGCTACCTCTGATATTTATCATCTATTTAAATCAATCTCTCTTTTTCTCTTTTGTTTACAAGTGTGTGTGTTTCTGTAACTCTGTGTGAATGTGTGTCTGTTGGTGTTTGTGGTTACAGCATTTTAGTAATCGATATATTTCTTCTAGGTTATTTGAAATACTATACTAATAATCAATTGCAATATAGAACAAACAGTTAAAATTAGGGGTTAAAAAATAGGGGTGAGGTTGTGTAATGCTTTGGAGAAGTTGTAAACTGATGTGAATCTAAATATGCATAGTGAATCATCATACCTGCATGTGGGCATCAGGCATTCATATATGTTCCAAAGAGCAGCATACACTTCCATAAAGAAAGTGATAAAGAAAAATGGGCTATTGAAGTTTTTTGTTGTTGTTGTTGTTATTTAATATTCTTTCTTCTTTGGAATTTATGGAACTCTTAGATGCTCTCTTAAACATTTCTCTCAAGTCAAATTGCCAGTTTACAGTTTACACATGTAGCATTGCTGCAGTCATTGTTTCCTTTAAAACCCAAATCACCGGAAACCCATAATCACATCATATTCCTTTCTTATACAAGGAAATACATTTTAGGTTCAGTAGTTTAATGATATATGCACAAAGGCAAAATACATCTATATCTTCTCACAATGAGGAAAAAATATTTTCTGCAAATGAAAAGGCTATTAAAATACCACATTTCAATAAACTCAGAATGATATATTCATGTATAAGGAAGAAAGAATAGAATTCAAAGTAAAAAGACAAAGGGATATTGAGAAAACAATAAATTTCTCAGAGTTTACAAATATGATGTTTGAAAAAGTGAAATGCAGGACAGAAAATGATTGTGTAGAAAATTTTCAGAACTAAAGACAAAATGGTAACTCTTTACCAAGTAGAATAAAATAGAGACATGACAAAGAGACTGAATTAGGATAGCCAATATCTGATAAGAAAGAGAAAACATGAATTTGGGGATAATTATTACAAATAAAATTACCATTATATTCCTAAGAAAGACATATCCTTTCATTTCAGTTAAGAGACAAAATTTTTTAAAAATACCAACTTATATGAATTACATCTGTGGAATAAATCATTAGAAATATCATGTATCCCACTCTTGAATGCACACTTGTCCTTTCTTGTGATACTACATGTATGAAGTGACTATGATAGTTAAACAGGGAAAGTAATTTTGAAGATTTCTTCATAAGCTTGCAGAAAATTTTTAGAGAGTGGAGGAGAATTAGAAGAAGGAGGAAGAGAGAGAAGGAGGAAAATATGCAAAAATACATGAAATAGAAACATATTTGTGAAATTGATTGCATTAAATATTTTTATTGCTCCTTTAGAACCAATGCAAGGTCACAGAATTAGAACTCTCTTTTAATTTCCTGACTGCTTAAACCAAATGCCAAGGAATATTTCAGCTTAAAAATTTTAAATGTTTTGCTTATGGCTGGAGTACAGGAAAATATCCAAATCAAGGCATCATCAGGGCAATGCTTTCTAACCTAAGAATGACTGATGGAGATCCTTGGGCCTTCTATCACATGGCCAGACATATGGCTGCATCTGCTGGACTCTCTTCCCAGTTTCATTTATTTCAGCTTCTTTCTTCCATGGAATTTTCTCCCTGTGTCTGAATCTCATTATTTTTATAAAGCATTCCAGTAAGATGTTGATGACTTATCCTGAATATGGAAGGTCACACCTTCACTTATGTATTCTCATCAAATTATCTCACCTTCAATGGGTTCACACCCACACTAAATCCTTAATTTTAGGAAAATGTTTTTTCTCTGGCACATACAGTTCTACATACAACAAACTCATCAACTACTTAAAAATATATGCAAATTTTAAGTTCTAGAAAGGAATTTTAAAAAGACAAGGCACAGATATCTTTTTATTTTTAACAAATTACAGTATACTTGGCAGAACTGGGTTAAAGAAAAATAAAAAGTGTATTTACATTGTACTGCCATATATTCAGAAATTTGGATTAAAAAAATCTAAGTACAATAATTTTTGTGAGGATGCAGAGCAAAGGATATGTGGAAATATTGCTTGTGAGGTTACATAGATTGGTACAGATATTTAGAAAATCATTAGATATTGTATTAGCAAGCTAAGACTAATTTGTGATTCAGTAATCTAAATACTTTAAGTCAGTGCTGAGAACAACAAATATTTCCCATATAAAGCATGTGTCCATTTTGTGTTGGCTATGATTTGAAGTATATTCAATGCACACATTCTACGTTCAGGTTATTGGAGCAGGTTGCATATGGGATGTTACAGGTTTGCATGGCAAAGTGAAAAGATGTTATTAAAAAAAAAGTTCTCATATGTTGACTCTTGAACCCACACTCCTTAGTTTTCATCATTTTTTTTGGTCCAAGTATCTCAAGTGAACCAGTCCTCTATTAATGAATCAGTTCTCTATTTTCTTCTCTTAAAAAGGGTACAGCAGAGAGGATCATCTCCTAAGGTGATGGATATTTTGAATAATAAAACACATGAGGCTATATTTATAAAACTCCGTATACACATGCAATGAACTTGCATTTCCAAACATGAGAATGATTATCTCTAAGATGGAAGAAAGTTATGAAAAAAGAGATAAACATGGTAAATCCTAGGACATGGGGTGTTTATATTAGGAATATTTTATAAATAGAATTTGAAATCAAAATGTGATTTGGAATATAATAAATTCATACATATTCAATTAACAATATATAGCTAAAGTACCTTGATGAAAACTGATTAAATTAAGAAAGATACAGTATTCTTCAACAAAGTGATCTATTATTCAATAATAATTATTCATGTTCTTAAAGTTAATGTCAATAAATTGAGTTGCAGTTGCACTTAACTTCTGAAATGTATTGATTATAATTTCATCAATATTCAATATTGATGCCCTAAAAGGTGCGAATTTCCTTCAAATAATAAAACAATCAGATAAAACACATATCAATTATATTAATCTCTTTAGCTGAAAGACACTTGGTTTAATCCCTCCTAAATTCAAAATTCTATTCATAAAACTAAATATTGTATCTAATATTTAATGGATACATAGCACCTGCCAAGAATTGTTTCCCTAAAGCATTCGCTGATATTTTAAGAAAGAATAGCAATTTTTAAAAAGTCATATAAATTCAACCATTTCCATGTATATTCCTTGAAGCATGTCAAGAACTATATACATATTTATTTAATTTTAATTATAATTTACTCAAATATAGTTTGCATTCTATTCATTTGAATATAAGTGGGGTGAATGCATAAAGAAACAAAAAATCCAATGCAACAGAATAAAAAGCACAGATACAGAAATGTTCATTATTGATAATTTAGGAACATATTATATGACAAATGTATATAATGATAGTATAGTTTCAAACATTTGTACTTTTCAGTTAATGGCTCTAGAACAGTTGGATAGTCATAGATAATTTTTGAAAATCACTTCTACCTCTCAACATGCACCCATAATATTGAATAAGGAATGAATATGAAAGTGAAAACCATAATGGTTTTAGAGACTAACATTGGATAATATCTAAATACCAGCCTAGGTAATTATATGTCATAAAAGAAGTAAAATTAAAACTACTATGGAAATAATTGATTATATTAGAATTGAGAATTTCTTTTCCACAAAAGATATAGAAAAACTGAAAATTCTATATAACAAATTGTGGAAATGTACCTGTACATAGAAAATGTAAATTAATATTAAAGTACATTAAAATTTAAAACATATTTGCATACACTAAGCAGACAAGAATCATTTGAAAGAGCTGACAATATTAAGTATTATTAAGGGGGTTGAGCAAAGGGAACTCTCTAACATTATTGAGGTGTGTATTTATTGGTACAAACAATTTTAAGTGTAGTGTATGAATTTTGTTAGGTACATTATACTAGACTGAAACACCAATATTCAGTGCAGTGAGATTTGATTATTCAAGATTCTTTTCCATTTTCTTTTGACTACTACTCTCCACATTGGAACCCATGCTGATGGAGAACAATCAACCCAAGTGTCAAATAGAATATAGAATGAGTGCAGTGCCCCTATGCTTCTGGAACAAAATAGTGTCTCTTTAACTGCTCAGTATTTGAAAAGCAGCTCCTGATGTACATTTAGAGCTACTCAAGATTTTGCCCTAAACCACAGAACAACCAATAACTATAGGAAAATTGCTGACCTTGTGAGTTGTGTTTGAGCAATCCACTAGACCACTAGAGTATTTTGTGCTTCTGACAAATTTTAACTGCAAATTATCTTATTTGTAAAAGTATGTGTGGAAGTAATGTTACTAACCTTGGCCACAGAGTAGAAAAAAAACATGAAGTCATAAAAGAAACATATTCATGTAAGGAAGATGTGGCAAAAAGGACTTGAGGACGAGTGTAAATGTGTTGAATATAGCAACAGTAGGATAAAAAATTCCTGGGTGGATCAAGTGGACAAAATCCAAACATGTTCCAGTCAACTGACTATTTATTAAAAATTATATAGATACATAAAGAGATAAAATAAGCATGTTCAATAAACATATTTATGCTATACTCTCTATCAATTAATCAATAGACTTTCAGTGCAAGAAAATGCATTTATCCTTTTTCTGGATGAAGACATCACTAGCATTATGGTCAATAAACACAAAATTTATGATCCTCAATTGTAAAGACAATGAGATGGATCTCATGAATTGATATTTACTCAGTTATAAAACAACATATTCAAATTGGTGCCTGGTGAGCAGTAGAAGAACCCCTAGGTAATAGTATATATAGAAACAGAAACTGAGATTGAATACTTTTATATTGTTTATTTTTTATTTTTTAAGAAGCTTTAGATTACATAAATGTTACAAAAAATATAGACGATTCCTATATGTCCCACCCTCTCCCCTGACACATTTTCACATTAACAACATCCTTAATTAGCGTGACACATTTGTTACAATTGATGATTCTACTGTAGACTTTATTGTAACAATGGGATTTATTTTTTATACCTTACAACTCAGAAATATGGGCCTTTTTGCAGAAAGAATGATCATTTAATACTGACACTGTTAGGCTAAGATTCAACCCGGTTGTGTTGATTTTGATTTTGCTAGCCTCATAATAATGATGCCAAAAACATTCACCCTTCCATCAGCTGCTATGTGCAAACTTAAAAATATCAGGGTAATTCTCTATTGAAATTGAAACTCAGAATATTGTCATTAGGAACCTTAGGCAGCTTTTGTGAATTGGAAACTGATTATAAATATTCATGCTACACAAATTAATTGGACATTGATAGGACCAAAGCAAATTGTAGCCACTGCATCTTATATATCAGTAAACAAACACTAACCAGACTTTTAACACCAAAGAATGGAGATTCTAAACAGCTTTCAGTTTCTTCTGTCATAAGCTAAACTAATACCTAAAAAATACAAAGCATTTTAGGCAATGTATGGAGACAATTACGGCAAGAGTGGGAAATGCATAACCGAAGTTAATATACTCAAATAGAAAAAGTAGGATTTTACAATTGTATTTTACTAATCATAAAATAAATTACAGATTTATGAATGCTATAGTGCTATGGAAAATTAAATATGTATATATGCATTATATTAAACATTAAAAAGGTCATTTTGGATAGTGTAAAGAGATTTGAAGATTATTTATCATAATGTAGTATTAAAGTACAAATATGTGGAAAATATGGAAGGTTAAATTATCATCTGAATGTTGAAATAAAAATTAATTTAGCAATTAAATATTACAATAAAAAACTAGAAAAAATATTAATGTTAGAAATACTTAATATTCTTCATTGACATAGCCTACTTTATGAAAGCTATATTAATTAACACATATGATTAGAAATAGAAGTACATTTCACTCAATATAATGTTCTCAAGGTTCATCCATGTTGATATATTTATATCCCAAGTTCATTTTTTCCTACAGGCTAACAATATTCCGTTGTATGTATATACCATATTTTGTTTATACACTGATTGATGGAAATGGGTTGATTTTATTTTCTAGCAATTGTGAATAATACCACTATGAACATGATTGTGCAAATGTCAATTCTAGTCACTGCTTTCAGTTCTTCTGTATATATTCCTAGTATCAGCATTGCCAGATTACATGGCTGTTCTATATTTACCTTCCTGAGGAAATGCCAAAGTGTCCTCCAAAGACCAGCAATATTTTACCTTCCTATAAAAAGTGAAGGAGTGTTCCCATATTTCCACATACTCTCCAGCACTTGTAGTTTTTTGTTTTTTAAATTTTTTTTTAATAATTGCTATTCTGTAAGGATTGAAATGATTTCTCATTGTATTTTCGATCTGCATTTCCCTAGTAGCTAGTGATGTTGAATATACTTTCATGTACTTTTTGTCCATTGGTATTTCTTCTTTAGAAAAATTTCTGTTCAACTCTTTTGCCCACCTTTTAATTGTGTTGATCTCTTTTATAATGTAGAGATCAAACCCTTAACATATATGTGGTTTCTGATAATTTTCTCCCAATGAGTAGGCTGCCTTTTCATGTTCTTAATAAATTCATTTATAGTACAAAAGTGTTTAATTTTGAGTATATGTCATTTATCTATTTTTTAAGAATATAGAGATACATGGGAAATATAACTAATATCACATATAGACTATAATCAACAGTAATATTCTAATAACTTAACAGCAATGACAAGGCTAAGGGACAATAATGGGGTATGTAAGGTGGTATGGGATTTTTTCCTTTTGGAGCAATGAAAATGTTCTGAAATGGACTGAGCTTATGACAGCAAAACTCTGTGATGCAACTGAAAGTCACTGAGTGTACCCCTTGAATGGAATATACAAAGCAGGAGATGTAAAATGCAGAGAACCTTGTGGTAAATGGTGGACTGCTGCTAACATTACAAATATGAGAATGTTCTATCAGGAATATACAAATATACAAAATTTATACATGGTGTGAATAATAGGATTTTCTGTGGGAAAAATACACCAAATATAAGCTGTAGATAGCAGTAATATTATGACAATGTTCTTGCATCTTTTGTAACAAATGTATCCCAACAATGTAAGGTGCTGGTGGTGGGGCAATGTTTGGGAGTCCTATATGGAATGCATGATGGTTTTGAGAACTCAGAACTTCTTAAATAAAAAAATAAAAACACAAAAAAATCACTTGGTTTAGAATGAAGTACAGGAACTTATCACCATGAAACTGGCAGGAGGCATCTATAGGGGAGGGAGAAGAGTCTTTGGTGAATGTCCTTTTCCATACATGTCCCCTCTCTCACATTCCTGGACCACAGCATCTATTTGCTACAGCAACTCATGAAAATTTGGAATTAAGAATCACTTTCCTTGAACCCTAAAGTCAAAACATGAAATATAGTTAATAGTACAATTATAAAAATGTGTTTTCATCGATTTTAACAAATGTACAACACCAACGCAAGCTGTTAACAATAGGGTGGTATATGGGAACAATGTATTTATGCATCATTTTTCTGTAAACATACAATATATCTAATAAAAAATAAATACCATTATAGAGCTTCAGAAATTCATAAAATATAATTTAAAATTCAAGAGAGAAAATTAAAAGGATGAAGAAATAGAACATTATTTTTCCAGTTGGTGTATTTTGCTGAAGTTACATGCATATCAGTTCTTTAGTGCTGAAACTTTTCTAGATAAAATTTTATGGAAAAAGGCAACTTTTATGGGATTTAACTCTGAGTTGTAAAATGACTAATTAATGTAACTGTCAAAGTGCTGGTTCAGCTGGTGAGAATCCAAATTTTAAAAAAGCCTATTTCCCAATTGTGGGTTAGGTTTTTAATGTTTGATAGGAAACATATCATATATTATAAGAAATATCTGCTATTCTGCATGCAAAATCCAAATTCTATTTATTGCTACATTTTATTCTGTGGGTCAGAAGACGAGATATTACAAAAGAATTCAAGCCACTCCAATATTGTGTAGGGTCAACAACAGAAATGAGACTGACATCACAATGATTAGAGCAATGTTTTACTATGTAGAGAAGAGATATAGAATTTCAGCTTCTCTAGGGTCATGGTTTCCCATAGGTAGTGTGTCTAAACTCATAGCCAAAGCAGAGAGATATTTTTTTTCCTTTTTTTTTTTTAATTTTTTGTTCTTTTTTAATTTTTTTGGTACTTCTTCAGAGAGAGATTTTAAATGCAGCAGCCTTGTCCAGTGTTTGTGTGTCCTGATGGAGAAACCCAGTTCCCATCAACATGACCAGTGCGTGAGCTGGATGTCATATAACAGGCAATTCAGATCTGAATCCAATGAATATTTACATATGCTCCAGGCAATAGGGGAAGGAATGTACAGGTAGTCCTGTCATCTAGTCAGCTAGCATACTCAGAAGATTGCCTGGTACAGCATACCATCTAAGCCCAGTATATCCTCTTGGTGGAGTGCCATGTTGAATGTCTAAATATATTCAGTTAGGTGAGAGTACCAATTGGTAATTTGTCTTTTGAAGGCCTTTATTTAGTTATGGCTAAGAATTCTGTTTTAAAGCATTATTTTCCTTTATGTTTTGGGGATGATAGGAAGACTGCAATCTTGGTCATAGTATGCAGATGGTGCTTGTGACATGGAATATGTTTATACAGCATGGAGATATTAGTGCAAACCAAGTCTAGTGGCAAAGGTTTTATGTGGTTGAGCTGATAACCCCATTAATAGCTGCCTAAGACCAACTACTTTGTCCCAGCTCACCGTGTTGTGTGCACTGGGATCATTTGCAGGACTCACATGACTGTGTTGCCTCTTTGGCTTTTACTTCCTCTTGCATAAGTCTTTGAGATTTGGCTCACCCTTGCTTCTGAGGTGGGCTTCCATGTCCCATGTAGTGGTGTCCTAGGAGACAAATATGGCAACATTTTAGGTGCATGTTTTGTCAGCTCAGGAATTTTATTTTTGTTCTTCATTAATTGTCTTTTTGCCATGGCCATCGACATGGTTGAGGAATAGTTCTCATTCCCAAATCCTAAGCTGTTCCTTATTCTCTGACCCCAATGTGGGAGCCTCTAATAGTCTAATCATTTTTCATCAGTCATGGATCTATATGTTTAGCCCATTTTAATGGTTCATGAGTTTGTAAATATGTAGCAGGAATTTGTGGTTGAAGTGGACTGCACAGCCCCCACCCATTGGACAGAAGAGCCTCATTTATCCTCAGTCAGTTGGTGACCTTCATTGGGATGGATGGCCACAAGATCTCAATGGACTTTGTTAGTCTTGATTTATGAATATATATCTGTGAAGCAAGCATTATAATTATCAGGGACACTTTCAAACCATAGGGTCACACTTAACCACGTGAAGGACATGAGCAGCTCCTGCAGTCTGTTTCTTTTCCTCTGAATAAACAACTATTTGTTTGTGGAGTAGGCTGACTGCCTGAGATCCCAGTCTGCCTTAGTTTTGGATATAGCATTTCTGTTTAATAGCCCTATGCTTTGTTGAGCCTCTCCTAATTTATTAATAGGATTAGTGGGTCCCCATGAGAAGATGGGCAGTTTTTGTCTTAGAGTTATATCTATCATGTCAGTGCTTAAATGCTCGGTCACCAATAATCCCTAATAATAGATTAAATTTTGTCATTTGATGTTGGTGTATGTAGTGGCTGAATTGAGTTGTCTGAAAGTCCAAAACCTGAGGGATCAGTGCACTCTGTTGCAGATATTTGTTTCCACATTCTCCTGTCTGCAGCGGTAGCAGTTGCCAAAAGTTCTAATTTTACAGGGCTAGAATGGTACATTGGTCCTAGTGACATAGCTTTGCCACTGTTTGTTGCATGGCCTTTAAAACCTGCTTGTGTTGGAGGCTGCATTTAAAGGCAGCTGCCTTGCAGTGGCCTTAACTAGAGGAGTTAAATGAATGTCCACTTAAATGAACGTCCAGGTGTTGTCTCCATTGGCCACAGAGGATTATCAGCTGTTTATACTCTCCATTAGTCATGGGAATGGCCAGTGACAGTAATTTCTGTTTGTCTTTGATGGTGCTAGTCCATGACACAGACAGTGAAATGCCAAAATTTATAATGCACTCAGAAATGGAGACCATGATCACATGCACCAGAAATGGCGAAAAGGGCCCCACCCAGTAGGACATATGACCTTGCCTGTCATGTATCAATGAGTCCACTCTAATCCTCAAAGTCAGAAGTATATCATTGCCCTGAGGGGCCCTTGGATTATTGCCACTTGATCCCTGTATCTATTAGACCCATTAATTTCTGGATCCACCCCCATTTCCCTTTTACCCAAAAAGGAGCATAGGGCTATTGATCCCCAGCATGGATCCTAAGATCTTATTCCCATGCTTAGTCATTTTTATAGGAATAATATCAGGGTATAGTTATGTGGGGTCTTCCTCCCTATCTAACACAGCATTCTCACAGTCAGAATTATCTTCCTCATTGTTCTGTTCAGGTGCAGTGAGGATTTATTAGCTGTTGTTTTCTCCTCCCCCATTTTTGACTTTCTTCAGAGACTCAGAGGGTGGTCATGCCTAATTCTAATTTTTTCTATACATTGGACCCTCTTATTTCTAATCTTTTATGGATCATACTAGGGTCTTCACCTCCAAATTAGAGGGACTCCTTTATTTCCCAATAGTGTTGGTCAAGTTCTTTCACAAGAATTCCATTAAATTTTGCTCTATTTATCTTTTGCTTTATTAACCAAAGTCACATTGCCCAAAGGGTGGGCCTGGTTCCATCCTTTTCTTTCCCTGGTTGCTCTTTGTATTCACTTTATGGCACTCCATGTAGGGCAACCTCCAACTGCTCAGCTATGTTGTCCCATCTCTGTGGCCTGTCTCAGTGAAGATGGTTATCACTTACCATTATTTCTACCCCAGAATGGGACATTAAGGTGGAGCTTTCTCACCACTTTCCCCACAATCATCCCTGAGAGCAGGAAACAGGAAAGGCAGTTCATCACCTGAGATATGCCTTCTTTTTTGAATGTCTCCAATTCTGTCCAAGGATTTCAGCCACATCCTGTCCTGAGGAAGAGTACTATAGCCAAGTGTCAAACACCTTTACCTTCAATGCATTTGTAGCCTCACAGTTTTCCATTGGGTTTATTTTTTGGGACGTCTTCCACTGTTGGGAAAACCACTCTCATGCTCCCAGCAACCCAAACAAAAAGTTTCTTGAGCTTGTTCATATCTCTAACCTGTTGGCTGTCCTGTATAATAGGGATAAAATGTGTTTTGCATAAGAAACTAACTCTCCCTAACTGCAATTTTCAGCCCTAGAAAAGTTAACCTGCAATATGTTCTCATTGAAAAGATATTCCACCCCAAACCACATATCCTCTCCTGGCTTCTGTCAATATATATCTCTTAATTTCCATATTTTTCTTTCTAAAAATATATATATATTTCAACAGCTTGAATTTTAGTAACACCATTGGTAGTTCGGTGTGAGTGCATATAGGACTAAACTGGGGTTTACAAAATTCCAAGACCAGGTGGAGCTCAGGAGACTCTCCTCTAAAGTCATTTGCAACCACATAGAAATTTGGGGTGTTGGAAATTTTCAGGGGAACATGCAGGAGACAAGGACCCAAGACAAAGTTTCCCTACATTTTCTAGAATCTATCTCCTTCATTTCTGCCCTTATCTGCTGTATTAATTCATCCCTGTTAACAGATATACTGCCTATATCATTCTTCACATCACATGACCAGTGTGAGGCAAGCTCCTAGGTCAGGCAATTACCCCTGATGGCACTGACACCTCACTGGGATGGCTGAAGTGACAATCATTTAAGCTTCCACCATGGCACGTTGTATTTTTTGGCAATTCAGTCAACTACACCTATTTGTTGATCAGAAAGAGAGACACCTAAAGAAATGTCAAACCAATCAAAACCACTTGTAAGGGTGGCCAAATGAAACACCCTGAATGAAGCAACATTTTATTCAAATAGAGGAAAAGTGCAGCTTCACATTTGGGAGTAACTTTCCCAAAGCCAGCAAGTCTCAATCTTTGGTCAATGGAGGCAAATATTTTAAGTGCCACATATCTCTCAGTGTTTGTGTGTTTTAGTGTTGGAAGCTGGTTCCCTCCCTGCCAGGGACAGATATAGGACCAGACTATGTGCTTGATGTCAGAAAACATGTTTACCAGAATCAGATTGGCTCAAGAGTTTATTTTTAAATGCTTCGGGCAATATGGGAAAGCGTGTACTGACAGTCCACATATCTAGTAGGAGATGCTGTTTATCCTGCGAAGTGAACACACTTGGTACTGAGCATAAGAGGCAATTGTGGGTTAGAAGTAAAGCCAATTGGCCATGTTAAGAACACCCTTGTCATAAACTTCCCTCAGGTATTACTTGTTCTTCATAATGCAGAAAGATGGAATGAATTGAGCATGGCAGGCACCTTAACAGCCAGTTCACATGGACACATTGACAGTGTCCATAGGATGTTCTGTTTTAAGAGACAGGTATTTAGGTCTACTTTTCAATAACAAAAACAGCTTTTGCATATTTCCAATTTTCTAACATTATTATGTCCTTATTCTGCATTTTTTCTCAATTCTAAACACTTTAGAGCTTGATACAGAGATTTGTATAAAGGTGAAAACAAAAATGCAATTAGTATTGAATATTCTATTTCAAAACACTCACTATTCTGTTACGAGGTGACAGTATCCACAACCTTGCAATTATCTCAAATGTATAGCCATCAGTTAAGGCACTCATCTTTTAGCTCCATGTGATACAATCATTTGCTTTTCACTACAAACCATCAGACACATTGCACAAACATTTTTTTTTATCAATATGGGAAATATTTTCCAGGAGAATGTATGAATTACACATTATTATGAATTTGAAAAACTAGGACACAGAAATTTATAGCTCATTATCACATATGCAGTAAAACAAAAAGAATTATGTAAAAGAAAACCTGGTATTTGACAATGATAGATTCCATTTAAGAAAATATATCAAATATGAATTAATTAAGTTCCAATCTTTTTTTTAAATAAATTTTAATTAAAATACCTTTCTTGAGTGCCCAAAGACTCTGTGGAACATTCTTCCAAGTGCATTATTAATCTCTCTATTCCGCAGGCTATAGATAATGGGGTTTATAAGTGGGGGCACCATGGAGTAGAACACGGCCTTGAGAAGATTACTGAGAGATGCTTCATTTGCAGTGGAACCAAAGACAGCAGTCAGCAATGAAATAAAAAATAAAATGAGAATTGCCAATTGTTGGGTACAGGTGGATAAGGTTTTGTTATGGGATTCCATAGAATGCATCCCAAGCACCATGGAAAAAATATCAATATAGGACTTAAGAAAAATAACAGAACATAGTAAAACAATACAAGCACTTATAGGTAAGGCTATAGGCTCAGAAAATTGAGCATCTGAAGAAGCAATCCTCAAAATTTGAGACCCATCACAGAAATATTGATGGATCATATTAGTCTCTGTAAAGGGAAGCCTGAACATGACACCTGTGTGGATAGCAGAATATACCACCCCAGTTGCCCATGAGCCACCAACTGCCTGTGTGCATACACATGGGGTGACAGTGAGCCCATAGTGCAGAGGGTGGCAAATGGCAACATAGAGATCATAGGACATCACTACAAGAAAGGCCAGCTCTGTAGCTACAAGCAAGATAAATAGATAAATCTGAAAGGCACATACTTGAGGAGATATAATCTTATTGCCTGTCAGAGAATTAACAGTCATTTTGGGGAGAGTAACTGATATAAGGCAAATATCTATGAATGACAAATTGCCAATAAAGAAATACATTGGGGTATGTAGATGTGGGTTAATTACAATAGCTGTAATAGTTAAAAGATTCCAAATCAGGGCTCCAAAGTAGATCACTAAGAATATCAAACCTTGCAAGATTTGGAGCTCCCAGGAGGTTGTGATATCCATGAGGAGGAATTCTGTAAAGATGGTAAGGTTGTCCATGTTTTCTAATGTGTCACAATCTCCATGTTGTCAAAGTAATATGCTAAAAACGAAATGGAGGCAACCCCCATAAGTCATGAATTAAATGTCACCATTGGTAACAATATATGTTTTATTACAAATTCAGTTTAAAGGAAATGGAAAAAAGACTATTTGAAATCAACGAATGCCATTATTCTGTTTTCATTATTTCCCCTAACTATTCCAAAATGATAATTTTAACATTCATAGATTCAGAATAGCTATGTTCATTATATGATTTGGAATAAAATTCAAACCCATAAACATTTCAGTTTCTGAGTCAAATTTATACTATCTCAGTAAAATATCTTTAAAACACTTCCTGGGCCCTAGTGATTATTTTCTCATTTTCTTCCTTAGTGAATGGTCATCCCAGATATGCTCTCTAAGAAAGCCTCTCTATCTCCCCATTTGTGTGTAAAAGCTAAAGTTTTAACTGAAGTTGTTTATGTATCAGCTAACTAGGATGATTACTGATATATCCCTTTGATTGGCCAGCTGGCTTAGAAAATGCTCCTATAACAAAGTTAATCATTCAAAGTTAATCAATGATTCATTAGATGATTAAGTCAAAGGAGACCATTTAGATTATGTCACACCAGTATTTCATTTCAGTTTTAATACAAGACATCCTTTTGAGTCCTATCTTTCCTCCTTTGCATCAAAATCCAAAAAAAATTTTATTTGATTTGGATAATTTATTCCTTTTTTTTTTTTTGCAATTTGTACAAGGTTTCTCTTGCTCTTTCTCTCTAGTTCAGCTTCTCACCTACACATCATGTCTAAGAAAAGCATCCCAACTGATATTATTTATTTATGAAGAACGTTTCCTGAAATCAGACATGAATTTCAATATTTGAAAAAGGACAAAATCCTGTCTAGATTAATTGCCTACTTCCTTTTCTAGATTTTACTGAATACTTCTTATTCATAAAAGCTATTATTTCCACAGCTGTTTTACCTCTGCTTATCTTGAAGAATTCCAATTCATAAATAAATATTTTCTGTCTTAATTACACTTTCAACTTTAAAACAAATTATCTTGAGTAGTATAACTTCATACACATTATACTTGTATATGTGGTAAATTAGAATAGATGATTAATAAGTACAACAATGTTCAAATTAATATTTTATAATATTATATTTATGTTTGTGATTTTTAATTAAAAATAGTGTACATTTTTGCTAACATGTGGATAATAATCGTAATATTATTTTTTATTTATATTCATTGAAAAAACACATCTGAATTTCTAGTAATTTTGAAAACTGTTTCATCCATATTTTTTCCTATAAAAACCTGTCAGTTATGCTTTTCTGTTCCACCTACATTTTTATCAAGAGGAAAAGTCCTTTAAACTGACAATTTTAGTAAATGTCAAATACAAGAGTCAGGGATAAAGATGAGTCTATTGAATTAAGGGCACCTTATTGAACATATCTAGACTTCCAGAGGATTTTTAAAAAAATTTCCTTTATCAAAATCACATGATATGATTGTTCCTTGGAAGTCATAATCCTCTCCTACATTGTTCAGATTTCATCTTTTTCCTTGGTCCTTATAAGTTCTCCTGTTTCCCAAGGGTAACTCTACCATTCATATTCTGTATCAGATGGCATCATGGTTTGGGTGCAAGAGAAAAAGAGAGAAAGAAAGTTCCGAGAATTTTTTTTTTCTCTTCTCTTTATTGCCTGAGGGATATTTAGAAATTATTTACTGCATAATTTTAAAACGTGGGGTAAAAGAAAATTAGTGGGAGAATTATACCTCATGAATTACCTCTTTTCCTCATGAATGGTTAAAATCATGAAATATAATATCATTTTACAAATTCTACATGAGTCATTTTTGGTTCCTAATATCCAGCAAATAAATATAAGAAAGTGTTCATGGGAAAAACTTTACTTGATATCTCTGGTGAAACTATTTTTCCTTATGTGGATTGATATCTTAGTTATCCTTTACAATCTAGTTCAAATAAGCTTTCATTCTTAGTGTCCTCTGCTTGTTCACTTTCTTGATAATTTTGGTAATATTATATTTTTGATATTTTTAAAAGTCTGTGAGTATTAGTTTATATTATGGAACAGAAATAAAGTATACTAATCATCAAAGACCTATCACAGCTATTCAGATAATTTTTCTTCAGTCATTTTAAATAAAAATGTGAACTTAAACATAGAAACATACCTGGTAAATGATGAACCCCTTCTATCTTCTGTAACATGAATATTTCTTTTTACAATGATAGAAACTTTACAAGATCCATGATCATGCCTATTTTTTAACTGAACAAATGTCACAGAGCCCCTTATCAAGGAGATGTACATTTAGCCTTAACCGCATGAAGGAATATCCTTCTAAATTATTTCAACACATGGTTACACCTTATGAAGCTCACCTATGGGTCATCCCTGTCAGGAGACCTGGAAGAATAGGGATTTCACCCTCTAGAGAAGCCAGGTTTCCATTAATTCCTGATTGGAAAGGATCCCTTGGCTATACATTTGAGCTTGTTTAAATTCCTAATAGTGAATGTAATCCATAAAATTAGCATAGATTTTTTTGCTAAAGTCAGCAAATGCGATGTATTCAAAAAAGTTTAATAGTTCACTGGTGAATCAATCAATTTTGAATTTTATGTCACAGCATAAAAATAACTTATTTACATTATAATATATCCGTATACTTGTGCAAACCCAGTAAAACTGTTTCTAAGTATTTGGAATGACATTATGTAAACAAGGAAAATCATACATTATTTATAATTATCAACAAAAAGAACAGTCAAAAAATGCCCAGTAGCTACAAAATTAAAGAAAAACAGGATACCCTTTAGAATTAATTTTAAAATAAAAGCAAGTAAATTAGGTTTGGCACAACATGGGACTCTAATCAAAAGACTCTGAAGAAAAAACTGCCTAATTGTCCATAAACTAATGAAAGGATAAACAAAATGTGGTATATACAAATGAAGGAATACTATGCTGCTGTAAGAATAAATGAAATTGAGACACATGTGACAACATAGATGAAACTTGAGGACATTATACTGAGTAAAATTAGCTAGACATAAAAGGACAAATATTGTACAGTCTCACTAAAATGAACTAAAGATGAATAATAAATATGTGAAGTTAAAATTTGAGTATAGGATACTCAGGGAAAGAACAATGCCTGAGAATGGGTAGTGAGGCTTAATGAAGGTAGAATTTTTAATTATTTTGACTGTAAAATTGTGGAAAAGGTAGAGTTGATGGTAAAACTTTATAGTGAGTGTAACTAGCATGGCTGATT
>JAQZBX010047304.1:0-20507 GCA_029593785.1 Cabassous unicinctus | reverse complement strand
ATATGTTTGGGATTTTTGATTTCCTTAGTGTTGTGTTCTGAGTCCTTCAGGTGGCAGAAGCCGCTGAATACATAGACATGGTTAGTCTAGCACAGTCCTAGTGGTGACATGGCAGAGAAAGGAAGTTATGCATATTACAGAACAAAAGAGTTAATGGGAATGTTCAGGTCATATGGAGTTCCTTTTGGGGTTGATAGAAATGTTTTGGCAATGGATGATGGGGATGGAGGCACAACGTTATATATGTAATTAACACCACTGAATTGTATATTTGAAAAGGGGAATTTTAGATTATGTGTTATCACACACATGCACACAAAAACCCATAGAACTGTACAACACAATGTAAACAGCATGCTAAAGTGAATAACATAATTACAATATTGTTTAATGAATTGTAACAAAGGGTCACACTAATGCCAGATGCTAAAAATAGGTAAAACTTTTTGCATGAGAGTGGTGTGTATGGGACTTCTGTAATTCCTGCATGATGTTTCTGTAAACATACAACTGCTCTAATAATAATAATAATAACAACAATAATAATAATGTTATAGGTACCTATATTCAATTAGACTGTAAGCCACTTGAAAACAAGAGCTATATCATGTCACTCTTTTTTCTAATAACTAACCTACTACTCCACTCTGGGTGGATACTTAACAGTTCGATAACCATATTTATCCTTAGCTGATGTATTGGGAAGATTGGCCCCTATACCATCCTATATATGAGCTGAATCGATCAAAACTGATTTCCTCCAATTTTAACATAAAAATATCAAACCCCCTTTTCACTGCACAGTATTCCAAGTGGCTTTATATTTTTCATTATCATTTTAGTCTATTCTTTTTTCAATCAACTCCTTCCCACACCCATGCCATTTTCAAATTTGAGCTTGTTACATAAACTTGAAGGCAATGACCTGTGCCCACATTTGGACCACTCTTTTTCATTATTTTGACAGAATTAAAATAGGTTCTGGCTATAGAAAAAACAACAACAACATTATACTCTAGCTCTTTATTTCCTTCTGTGATGACATAGTGGTTTATCATTAATTACATCAGCAGTTAGCTTTGCCAAGTAAGGTTGCTAGCCTTTCTAAAAACAAATTAAAAGAGAAAAGAAAAAAAAGAACAACAACAAAGCATTAGCAGGCAACATAATGATATTATAGCACATGACCAACAAGGTAATATCCTTTATTGCAAGTCAGTGACCTTAATAAGAGAAGTAGAGTTCTCTTATTAATAGTGTTAAACTTAAGAATTTGTTCCCTTGTATTGGTGTCTGTGAAGGGTAGGGCTTGGGTTGGAGAGGGAGACAAAGAACCCTCGCACTCTACTGGTAATCAGTACTCTTCATTAGCATCACCGGAGGGTACCTTAATACCCTCAGATGACTCATTGCCCAGGCTGAGATATTATCAAAGAGGTGCATAATACTCACTTCTGCTAACTGTGAACACTTTTGGCAACAACAACAACAAATTTGGAGAGCCCTCTTCATTCACAAAGGACAATATGACTATATATTACCCTACAGTGGATATTAGAAGAACATCTCATCTATTTTTAGAGTTTTTTCATGTTCATAAAAGCATTCCCATTTTTCTCTTCCTGAAGAGTGCTTCGTGAACTAAACCTGCCAGTGACTTTTCACATTCCTCATCCTATTTCATTACAGAAACACTCATAAAGACACAATTTTCTCCTATCAATAAATATGTTTGATGCTCCATAGAAGTTCTATGTAATACATGCAGAAGAATGGAGTTGGACTCTGGGATAAATTATTATCAAAACAACTTTAAGCGATAAGCCTGCCTCTGGTCGTTCTCCTTTGGATGCGATGTGGATGCTCAGTGTGAAAGTAGGATGAACAATAAAGCCTATGAGTAATAATCATAAATCCCAAACAGGCATTACCCTTTCTTTAGACATTTTTAAATCCCTTGAAAAAGAAGACTGTAAGGTTCAATCTGCTTTTAGAGGCATTATTTTTTAAAAGCACATTTAGTTAAAGTTTGAAGTGGAGGACACCTGGGCTGGGGTGCCTTTTTTCAGGTAAAAAGCTCCAGCGGCAACTCTGTGTTGATTGTGGCGACATGGTGGAAACAAAGCACATGCTACCAAAGGTGCTTTGGCAAGTACCTTACCATATTTTATTTTTGTTTTATTTTTACAACATATTCCTCTTAAAGCCTTCTAAAATCTTTAGCCAAAAATGTTTCTCAAACCATTGAGTCTACATGAAAAGTAATAGGGAACAGAGTAATGTATTGTGACTTTTTCATAGGTTATGGTTTAAAAAGGGACAGACGTTTTACAGTTTATACTTAAGTCTACTACATTTAACTGAGATTCTACCTGTTTAGTACTCATTAAATACAAAATTCAGGGTACTGACTGCTAAGATAAATAGTTTTATTTTCTTCTTTTCATATTTTCTCATGAGAAGATACAAATACCATACAATCTAGTAGTAATTTCAGAACTAGGCACTGTGTGAAAAATGTCATGCTGGATATATCTCCATGAGTACAGTCTAGATTAGCCTTTAATCAATATACAGAAGATTAAAGTTTCCCTTTTCTTCTCATGTATTTGTATTATTTACATACTGCACAAATAAAACACTATAACAGCTCAAAGAAAAAAAAAGTACTAAACTATTTGCCAACAATACTCCTAGCAATTTGTCACTGAATTTCTGATATGCCTCATTTTTCAAGAAGCATAGTACAAGCTCAATGATATTACTGAAGCCTACTGTCATGTGTAGCAAAGCTTGGACATGGCTGGGACTACAGAACAAGTTCATACTGTCATTTCTGAGTATTGGTAACATATATATATATTCTTAGTGATCAAATAACAAGGATGAAGTGAGGAAATTTTCAGGCATTGCTCCATGACAGTGTGCATTTTCCTACTGGGTAAAGTGATAAACTCTGCTCAAGGATTTCAGGACAGAGGTCTCTGTGACATCCAGAAGCTCTACCAATTATTTAAGAGCTACTTCATCTAGCAGGGAAACAATTCTAAAAGTCCACATAAGAGTGCCATTTGTATATAGCCCGGATGCTACATAGTTCATGCCATAGAGATAGTCAAGATATACCTCCTTTTATGAAAAATAAGATGGAGATACCCAGTTTTCTACACTTTGTGGTAAGGGAGGTGAGCTGAGACTTCCAATCTACTGGATGGAGGTAGGGACACCTAGCCCTCTCTGTAAATGGGGAGGAGATTCGTAATTATAATTATTTGCATATATGTTGCCTTTCACAATATCCAAACTTGTTTTCACTTAGTTCATATACTATAATAATCATATATAGAAGTAAGATATTGTTTTTGTATTTTTCATTGTTCTCTGTCATGCCATGCTGGCTGTCAGAAATAGAGGCTTAGAACTACGCAGTTCTTTCAATGTCAAACAAGTAGAATGTTTTGGATCTTGGAATAAGTCACTTTTCTGTGCACTTACTTGTTTAATAACACCAAAATATCATGTTGAAATGATGTTTTCACTTTGTCTAAGTTCTGCGCTAGACTTGGTGCTCTTGGGACACATGAGCAATATCCAAAATGTCGTTTTCTTTCTCCAGTATGTGTTATAATGTCTGGTATATGCAGGTACTCACTGAACATTGAAACAATGACTCACCAAGGGGAATGAATGAGGACCTCACATTACTCCCTTTCTATTTACACTCTTGATTATCCATTCATTTCTTATTAAATACCCAGCACTATACTACACCATTGGACATAAAGGATATAACAATTACAGGGTTTCTCCCAGTGCCAATGACCCACCCACTGCTTTCTGGATGCTCGATAACTTGTTGTGAATACAAGACAACAGATTTTTTTTTAAAGTCACATTAATGAAGCAGTGCTTCTTATAGACATTCTACAATCTTTTCCCTGTGTAATTGCCTTTAGTCTCTTCAGAAAATAAAACTTCTGGAAACTGAAACCTAGGAAAAACAAGTAAATGAAAGTTCATAACCAAGGTAAATAAGCTAGATTCATGGGTCTGGAACTTCGAAAAGAACAGTATCTCTGGGAATATGTCCTCATGAAAAGCATTGATTATCACTGAAGTTCACACACGGATAAACTGAAAATATAGGATCATAAATCAAATAGCAATTTGTGTCCTTACATAACTATGGTTATGTATAAAATGAAAATATTTCTAACCAGTAGTGTATAAAGCAAGTTGTAATTATAGGTTGCCATTGGCTTACAGTACATTTAATTCTTAAAAATTGCACTATTGAATGTGTTACTCTCCTCTCTGCTGACTGTCCATTTCTATTACTTTATACTCTAGTAATTAGTGTTTTTAACTATGATAACTTTTATAATTCTCAGATTTCAGCTTACTGAGATCAACAGTGTTGAAAAGCCCAGTTTACTTACTTCCCAAACATTTCAGTGGGATCTAGTTAGAATTATAAAAAAAAAAAAAAAAAAAAAAATCAGACTCTGGGCTCTTCAAGCTCTTTCAGCTCTCAGGATTCTGACCATTTTGCTTGAGGATAAGTTGTGAAAGAAGAGTCAGAAAGATTAATAAAAAAAGTAGCTATTTTAGGGTCATGTGGACCCAGTTCTGTTGGTTATCAGCAATATAATCTTGTAATATGAAGACAATATTTTAGAGAATATTTCCTTTTCTCTAAAATATTGTCCTCATATAACAGAATTGTTACAAAGAAGAAAGGTAAATACTTGTCTAGAGTTTAGCAATTAATAGGGCTTAAAAAAACTCAGAGCCAGAAAAGGAACCATTTTAACTAAATGATTCTCAAATCCATACTGATGACTTCTAGGCCTAGAAAGGTAATGTAAATTATTTAAAGTTACCCAGCAGAAGTTGCAGAAGTAGGGTTTGACCTCCCTTTACCCATTCCTTGTCCATTATTTTTCCATTCAACTACATCCCCTTCTAAGACTGCACCCAGGTCTCTGCAGAGCAAAACACTATGGCCAAGACATGCAAGGCTATGGAGAGCTATGAAAGAAGCAGACATAATATCTGCTTCATAGATCTCTGGTAAAACCAGAGACACCTAGTAGCCAGTATCCAAGACTCTGCTCAAATGTGAATACCCAGAGCTGTCTCGGGGCTGAAGTAAGTAGCCAGAAATGCCAGGAGTGGGCCATTTCATCACAGTACCAGTTGCCTGTCAGAGAGCTTCTGCCATTTTAAAAATTTAGGCAGCTCAGCTTCCTGCCTAGATCTTACCACCACAGCAATTCCTCAATCAGAGGGAGGACATTTTCTGGCCAAATACTGTTTCTCTGCATTCTTTTTTAACCAATTAATAATAATTAAAAATAATAATAATAATAATAATTTCAGAGTCTGGGGTGGTTGGCATTTCATGTGACCACAAGAGGTCTCTTAGGTTTGTGTAAATGGTGTGGACCATAACTCAGAGAGATAAAGGACTTAAAAAGCCATTTGGGGACGCTTCTTCACATGCAAGGTAAATAGATGTTATTTGACAAACCAGCAGTGCAAAGAAGAATAGTTAATTATAGAGAGAACAGAGCCAATAGTAGCATATCACTGGCTTGTGTAGAGAGCCAACACTCTGATGGAAATCTGTGGAGAGATTTCTCTAGAACAGAAATAAGCAAACTTTTTCTGTAAAGGGCTAGATAGTCAATATAGTCGGCTTTGCAGGCCATAGGTTTTTGCTACAATTACCTATTTTTGCCTTTGTAGCTCAAAAGCAGCCAAACACAATAGGTAAACGAATAAGCATTATTTATGCTAACTTAACTAATGAACGCATTTATGTGTTCCAATAATATGTTATTTGCCAAAACAGACAGAGAGCCTGTTTGGGCCTACAAGCCATAGTTTGCCAACCCCTGCTCTAGAATAAAGTTCAAAATAAAGCAATCATGATTTTCCTAGTCTACCTGCTCCCCCTCAAGGTGGGATACCTGTATAACTCATGAAACAAAACACTACAAAGAACTGCAGAAATAACTGCATGTGTTGCTGCTATGCTTTTGGTGTGAGTATGGTGCTGTCAGTTATGTCTACTTTAATTTAAAAACTTCCAAAGCAGAATAAAAGCTAAGGCTGTGTATGATTTTACACCTGTTTTCTCAGCACCTAACAAAAAGCCTAACAATTCATATGATTTAATAAATTTCTAATAAAAGAAAGCCATACACATACATGCAAATACTTCAGAACTATTGGGAAAGAATTTACCTCAGATGGTTTCAAATATTGAAATTTGTATTTACACTTGTAACTGAATGAATTGATTAAAAAGTAAAAAAACATTAAAAAAGCAAAAATTTGATTTTTCTTAAAATTTTTATATATAGACTCCTGTGTGTTTAAAACTGCTTGATTAGATCCAAATTTTTATGATACTTAAATCTTTGAATATGCTAATTTGAGAGTAAAAAGCCCTCTGAGGTAGGGACCTCTATTCCCATTGTAGAGACAATAGATTTTGAGATTAAAAAGGAATGACTTCCCCGTGATCACCTACTCCGTAAGTGTTCCTATGGACACAAATTCAGGCATTCTTATTTCAAGTTCATTTTTTTTCTTTATCATATGAAATCTGCATTGTGTTGGATAAAAGCATAGGGGAATCAATGGAAGAAACAAATGGAATGATATAAACTTTTAACATTAAATAGTAATTTAATATGGATTTGAGGATAATTTGGGAATAATTTAAGACAGACTAAGAGCTTTCCAGAGATCAAGGATAATTAAAATCTTTGCAGAAGCAATGACAATTTGTTGTAGATTTCTATCAATTCTTCTGCCTGATTTATTTGTGTTCATTTGCCATTTTGTTAATAATGCATTAGTTTATTGCTGTGTTGAGAGAGGTAGAGATAAATGAATCCATTTGAATTAATTTGATGGAATTTCTCTCTAAAATTAAGCACTATTTCACAATAGAAGAATGTCCACAGCTCATTCATCTCTTCTCAGTAATATGGGGCTTGAAAGTGAGGTATCTATTAATGAAGTGAAAGAAAATTTATTTTAACAATTAACACATAAATTGTTTTGTATAGTTGTTAGATAACTGAACTTTTATTTCTTCCAAGAGAGTGTAGAGTGGGAAGAGTGAGGAGAGCAGGAAAGGTTTCCAAGAGTTTAGAGGGTAAAAGGAATATGTTAGGGAGAGGGAAACAATAAAAAATTTTATTTAAAAACATGTGATTAAAAAATAGCACATTAATTTTCTCAAAGAAGTTGGATACTCTTCAACAACTACTTAAGAATATTAGAAATTAATTTAATAAGCTACAGTAAAAAGGAATGATAAAATACTAGAAGAATATATTATCCAAAGAGGTAAGAGCAGATTTCCCTGCCAGTTTCCCCAGTTATATCATTCCTCACTAGTTGCCTGGGGGAGCTCGGCAGCCCTCATATTATCTAAGTGCAGGCCTTAGCTGAAACTATCTCTTTAGTTGTCTTCTTCATGTAATCCCGCCTTGGTCTCCTCAGTCACCTCAAGGATTTTACGTACGACACATGTGCAGAAACTCCTATTGTCCATGGTCATCCCTGACATCTCTCTCATTTGTTTGCTTTTGCAATGGCCTACTCCATGTTCCACAGGCAGCTCTAAATCTGCAGGTCCAAAACCACAATAATCTCCCAGCTTCCCCCCTTTTGTTTCCCATTTCTGTTGAGCATCTCTGATTTCTTCCTGCTTATCTTACAATCAATACCCATGATTTCTCAGCCGCCACATTTCTCTCACTCCTCAGCCTGCATCAGTCTTTAGGGTCTGACAAAGCTATCAGTAAACGTTCCTAAAGCATAGCTGGAGTCCTTTCAATCCTCTTAGGAAAACAAAACCAAAACCAAAAATCTTTGTTATTTCAAAGATATTTTAGTTTGAAAAGTTCTTAAAGGTAGACAAAGCAAAATTTATGATCTTCCTTCAGAATACTGAAAGAAACAAAAGTCCCCAAACAATACCTTCTTTTTATCTAGTCAGGTAAGTGCTAATAACAGTTTGGTAATTAATTATCTTTCCAGACTTCCCAGATTATTTCTATGATTATATAATTTCAATAGCTCTATGAAATTTATATGCATTTTTACAGGAATAAAACTATTTCTGTGTGTGTATATGTAAGTTTTATTTACCTTTAATTTTATTATATACTATATATTAGTTCCTTGTACTGCCATTACATGAGGGATCTACAAGTAATGTTAAAATTAATGAAGGAAGATATTCATTCACTATTATGAAAGGTAAGGAGTACTTGACCTTTTCTCAAGGAGAAAGATTCCCTCATTTGAACTTGGTTTATGTGATTGTTATTCGTGTTCTTAAAAAAAAGTCATTGAAAATACTTCCTGAAGATTGTAGATTATCCTATGTATAAAGAGTAAAGTTTAATGAACATAGACCAGGAGGAAATCACTTACACTAGTCACAGACACATTTTTAGGTAATACCATCTGCTTGAAATTTAGGAAGCTCATTTCCCTGAAGAATATTTTCAGGATAATTTGTGATGTCTTCTTCAGTGCAAGTCATTAACATTAATAGACTGTATACACAAACATCTCTAACCCAAACAATCATGCACTCACACATCACTAAATCAGAATTCAGAGTCTATATGGTTGTTAACTTTCCCCCTTCATTAACAGCCACTGAAGAAGAAAACATGTTAAAAGATAAACCTTTATGAGGCAGAATGTAATCAGATCTTAACATTAAAAAAAAATTATTTAAAGAATGGCATGCATTGTCTGTCAGCCAGCAATATGTTCACCTCAACCAAAACTGCTTTAATTGTGTGGCAAAAAAGTCTAGATTATAGTAGTAGGATAATGTCCCCTGTCAGATTAGCATGTGCTCAAACTCACCTCATATGGTTGAAATAAGAAATTTAGGCTGGTTATTCTGAAAACTGATGTACTTGAAAATATGATGCCCGGTAAACAGTAGTCCCTTTTAAATCCTAGTTCCTTTTCCTCACTTTCCTGACATTAATATAATTTATTTAATTATGATAAATTTCCCCAACTGTTTATATATTAGAGTACCATATTCTTGACAATTCTTTGATCCTTTTTTTTTTTTAAAGCTGTAATGTGAAGCTAATTTTTGTGTAGGATTCTGTTTCTTTTATTGTTATATCCTTAGTACCTAGAACAGAGATTGGTACTTAGTTACACAATATATATTTATTGAGAGAATGAAAGAATAGCTTCAGGAACAAGACTTGCTTGCTGCCCTTGTAATCCCAAACTGCTTCCTAGAGCATTAATTGTAAGGGTTCAAAGAGGGGAGAAAGAAAAGGAAAAGGGTGAAAAATAGTCTAAAACTCAGTACAGCTCCAGGGTTGAGAGAGGATACTGCTATTTGGTTTTGAAAGATTTCCCAACTCATTAAGTATGGTTATTCTTACTTGTTTTTGTGACTTAGTACACCTTTGCTGTTCTTAAAAGAAATGAGATATTAAGTTCAAGGATGGACATTTCTGATGAATTCAAGAATTGAAGCAATAGATAATGACAACGTCAATAAGGAAATACTAATTGTGATACTAATTGTGATACACACAATACTAATTGTGATTATGTATTACATCAAATGAGAGTGTGTTGATGTGTGTGGGAATGTGTATTTCTGCCACAGCTACTTGGACAATCAACTTGCTAAATAATTATATTCCTGCAATTGCTTCTACCTTATGAGAAAGTCAATAAATGCTGGTCAGGTCCATACCAGGTAAAATTCATGCTTGATAAGAGGTAAAATTCATGTCAAAATATGAATAAAATATCTTTCACAGCAGTGATTTCTATCTTGTCAAAAAACACAATGAAAGAAGCAGTAAATTCTAAAACTCAATAATCATGATATCTGATTTAAGAGTGGATTTCTTTCCACACTGCATATATATTCTCATTTGAATGGGGGTAGAGTTAAGAGTATACATTCCTACTGTGTTAATGGCAACTCTAAGTAGCAGTTCCCACAGAATGAGGATTACAAGTTACTTTTATGTTGACTGCTTATGCTATTTTGAATTTTCAGTACATTGTGGAATAACCAATTAGAGAAGGTAAGAACAAGTTAAGCTATGGGATGCAAAGAGGAGATTTAAGATGAAACGAGGAAATGTGAAACCAGATGGATGGATGATTAAATGGCATTTGATTTTTAACAATGTATTGAGTGGATAATATTTAGTATCTGAATAAGGGAACACATGCTTACAAGTTTTTTTAAAAAGCTGGATTAAATTGACTGTTCAATTATCTATGGCTAAGGAGAGCATTTGTAATCTATAGCCACATAAATTTGAATAAAGCTTTTTTTTTTTTTTTTTTACTTCAACATGGATCATCAATAGAAAATGAAGAAAAAATTGTATAGAAGATATATTTGGGTAATATATGCTTTCAAATTGTGTTGAGGGCCTGCTCCATGGTTTTTTTGTGTACCTTTTACCAGTTTGCTAACAGAAGATTCTACTGAATGATGAAATGTCATGCACCCTACTAGGAAATGTTTTGACTGAGGGTAACTTGGGGTAGCCTTTTCCTCCTTCACTGACTCTCTTCCAAATTGAATGGTAAGGTCTAGTGCTTTGCATGGAAACAGCTTCTGCATGGGCCAGGAGTGAGTCACCCAAATTTATTCAATTTGGGGAAATGTGATGGGCTGCTTGGGTTATATTTCCACAGCTGAGGGAAGACATTCACCAGGCATTGGATACACAGAAGAGTCAGGGTACACCAATGTGGTACCTCTGTAAGCAGCTAGCCTTGGTTGCCATTCCTTTTCTGATACCCTATTAGCTTCTTATTGTTCAGTCTCAACATGGATCGCTTCCCTTGACTACCAGTTATTACAGCAAGCCAGAAACTCAGAAGTCACTGTTGACAGTGCTCAGTTCCTTGCTCCTGTAACATTGTACCCAACCAACCCAGCCATTAGTCCTGCCACATTTCCCCTAAATAGAACTCATATCTTTCCAATTCTCTTCATTTTCACCAATACCTATATCAAAAGTACCATCATGTTTGTTTGGAACACCTGAATAACCTCTTAACTTTTCTCCCCTTATTCAATTTGGGTCCCATTCAGAGTAGGAATTGCAATATTTCTAAGGGTCTCCATTGTTCTTGGGAAAAATACACAAAACTCCTCAACATGACATACAAACAAGGCTTTCTCCAGCCTCATCCAGTGTATGTTCTTCCTTATGCTCTCAGATCCAGCTTTACCAACCTTTTCTCAGTTCTTGATTTTTTCCATTCTCTCAAGATACAGGACATTTTGTACATGCTCTTCTGACTACAACACTTTCATTCTCACTCCTTTCTCCTTTGTCATTTGAATCCTACTCATTTTCTTGGTCTCTGTTTAAGCTTCTTCAGGAAAATCTTTCTAGATACCACATCTTCCTTGTAGGGACTTTCATAACATAGTGCAGGTCCCCATCACATTTGAAAATTTACATGTATTTCTGTGATTTATGGATTACTGCTTGTAGCAGACAATGTGGTAGACTTTCAACCTCCATATAATCTCATAATTAGTTTAGGTCAAGCATAGAATTAGGGATAGATGGCTGGATGGATAGCTAGATCCTCAATCTGGCCAATGAGATTTAAGAAGAAATCTGATAGAGGACTTTTTTGAATCTTGTCTTTACTACTATGAAAGAAACAAAGAGACAATATTCATTTTCATTTTCTTCTGGACATTTTGCATTGAGATATAGTCTCAAAGTGCAGCAGATGGATTGCAACAAGTTTGAGAATGAAGCTAACACCAAAGGTAGGAGAGTTGAGAGGTAGAAATATTCTATATATTTAGTGGTATCACTAAGCAATTGAATCATTTGACTTCAAATCCATTTCTATGTCTATGTTAAGTGTTATTTGAGATAATTAATTTCCCTTAAAGCCCATTTGGTTTGGGTTAGGCAGACTAACTTTATGTAATAACTGTCTCGGAGACTATAAGCTCTGTAAAAACAGAGGTCATGACTGTTTTGACTCATCATTTTAATATTCAGTGCCTGGTATATAGTTTGTGTTCATTAAATATTTCTTGAATGAATGGATAGAGAGATGAATACAAATACTTCTCTGAATATCTCCTTAGATACTGAGTTTTTTTTCCTCTTTAGTCTCTGTCTATTCTTATTTTCCATTGTGGTCAGTTACTTCTTCTGTTTCTCAAAAGGTATAATTTCACACTGGTCATTTCCCTACGAGCTTGCTATGGTTTCTCGCTTTCCCTCTAAAATATGACATTCAACACTAGGCAAAATCCTTGGAGTATTCTTTGGCCAGCTAAAGAATGATAGGTGTATCATTTCTATCACTCCAGATTAGTGTTTTATAACTAAGGTTGTATATGAGAATTCTGTTGTGACAGTATGAAGTTTTGTGAATCCCAGAAAAGATCATGTTCTTTGAACTAATCCATTCCTGTGGGTATGAGACCCTTTGATTGCATTAAATGTAGTTAAAGGACCTTGATTAGATCATTTTAGGGCCTTTGATTGGACTATGTCAGTGAGGTGTGACCAAGGTTGGGTCTCCACACTCTTGTTGGGGTCTTCCATAAACTGAGAACTGGAAGCAGAAACAGAGAAAGACAGCTGCCATTTTGACCCTGCCATGTGAGAAAGAGGTTCACCTGCAGTCACAAAATGACAAAAAAGCCCTGAGAGGCTGAGAAAGGTTCCAGAAGCTGGGTATGTTCTAAATCAGCAGAGTACAGAGGCATGGAAGGAGGCCCCTGAAAGGCTAGGTCCATGGAGCAGCTCAAAGCAGAAGAGACTAACCCTGCCATGTGCCAGATTGCCCACAGCTGAGATCTGAGAGAAAGCAGCCTGGATGAGAAGGCAGAAACCCAGTTGGAGAGCTGCCATTTTGCCTTGCCATATGGCAGAAGCCCAGGATCCAACCAGCAGCCGACCTTTGGTGAGAAGGCATCTCTGATGATGCCTTGATTTGGACATTTTTGCAGACTTAGAACTGTAAGCTTTTACCCTAATAAATTCTCTTTATAGAAGCCAACACGTTTCTGGTATTATGCATTAGCAGCATGAAGCAAACTAAAGCACCTGTGAAGCTTTTGAAAAACACAAATACATGTGAAGTATACTCCCAAATTCTGGAGTGGAATATCTGGGGTGGTTGACACACAGAAATATTTAGTTTTTCTTTGCTCTATTAAGTAATTCTGATGTGCTTCCAGGAATTTTATCCATTGTTCTAGATGCTAAACTTCTATTAATTCAGCTAAATTCTCATTAACATTTTGGTGATCTTATTGCGCTATCTACTCATTCTAAAATTATTATCACCTGGAGAATGATCAGCATTGTTTAAGAATGTATATGCTTCTGAGAAAAGAGAAATAAACTTTGTTCAGTAGAGTGTGAGGATTCAATTGCAGATTTAGAGAAGACTCTAAAGTGTTGTTTTTTTTTTTCCTCCCTTTCCTATAACAAAGACATGTGCAGCACCTATTTCCTCTTCTCCTGGTACTTGAACCTGGATTTCTTCCTGGAGATGGGTCCCAACACTCTCAAACTATATGGTATGGGTGGGACTGAACTCAGCTTTGATCTAAAGGTGTTATGTGGTGCTGCCCAAAATAAAACAGAGCACCTCATTCCTCTCCTGAGAGTAATGGGATCAGGGAGGCACCTGAGACCTAAGTTAGAATCCATTGGGTGATGAGATCTTTGCCAGGAATGCTCAAACAGTGGCTGGCACTCTTTCTGGCAATCTGAATTTCAGTGGATTGGAGATCCTGGGGCTGGTGCAACCATTTTAAGAATTTAGGGAGAAAGCCTGTCTGAAAGCAATGAAGCAGGACTGAGAAACCATGAGAGAGGAACAAGGGATCAGTGACATTGTTTATTTCTATATTCTCCCATGCCTGAAGCCTCTGTGCTTTTCATTTAGTTGAGGCAATAAATCACCATTTCCTTTAAGACAGTTGGGCTTGGGTTTTCTGTCACTTGGAGCAGAGTCATAACTGATACAATGAGGAAGAACTTTTAAATTATTAAACATTCACACAGAACATAATTACTTAAGAAGCAAGTTTCTAATCACAAAAACAAGTTGCATATAGGCAATAGACTATTACTTGATAGGGACGTTTTAACAGAGACCAGGTATCAGAATGGCTATCTGTCTTGAGGACTTTGATGGGGCTCGAAAGCCTGGGGGTGATGCCCTGGGAGCAACAGGTCAAATAGAAGGAAAAAGGAAATCTTAAGAGGTGTCCTTTGGTTTTGGGCTACCTCAGGGTTCGGCTACTCCTGAGAAGCTGTTGTAAAGAAAAGATACTTAAGGCAGGCATATTATATGCCAGGCAATGCTGGCACTCAGTGATTTGAATTGATTGATCTCATCTGAGTCAATTTAAGATCAAACCCACCTGACTTACAGCCAAAATAGCACTAAGTGCCTAACAAGTTGTGATGCTTTATGCAGCAATGCTGTATCAGCAGAAATTATTAATGATTTCGGCACCCAACAAGTTATGTGAATTAATAAGGAGAACTATGGTTTTAAATAACTTGGTGGAAAATGCAATGGGGCAGAAGGGAATTGCAATGGACTCTCTGAACTGTTCTGTCGATGTTACTGAGCAAATACAGCTCCTTGAGTTGTTTTCGTTTCATCAGAATCATGATACTCTTGAGTGTTGGCAAGGAAATATCAGGTAATGAGAATGCAGTGAACATGCCTTTCATTAGCTGAAAATCTTTAATTGTAATTGCAGCATGTAATGGTGTAATTAGTTGTCTAAGTGACAGGATAGGCTCAAAACTTTCCCAGCATTTTGCAAAAAGGACCATTAAGTTTCCAGAAACCTTTCTTCAAATGAGAAGACCGGCAGCCAAAGATGGGAAGGGAATTCATTTTTAACCCCATGAACTGAGCAAACTCACTAGAAAAGATAAGAGGCTACATGAAAGCAAAGAGATTATATTATTTTGCTACTCAGATAAGTGTTGGTTCTAAAGAAATCACAGAGGTAAATAAGCAGCATGTTTTAAACTACTCAAGGCACTACACATACTTCATGAATTGTAGACACAAGCTTACAAGAGATATTATCCCTATTTACAGATGAGGCAACTGGGGCTCAGAGAGGTTGAGTAATTTAGGGTCACACAGATAAAATATTGCAGAGATAGGGCTGTCATTTGCACCTAGGACAAAATCTGAGTCTATTAGTCTTCAGAATCCATTATCTTGTCCCTAGAACATGCTGCCTTCAACTCTCTTCAAACCTTTAGAATGTTGGTTCTCAAATTTCTATATGTATAAAAATTATATAAAAGTTGATAAAATGCCTTTTCCCAAGCGACAGAGGTTATGGTTGAAGTTAAGAAATATGCAATTTAACCTTGTTCCTTAAGAAATTTTGAGGTAGGTATTCTTCAGACCACATATGACCTACGATGACTTTTGCAGAAACCTATGCACATAATTCTTGAGATTTTTATACAAGGAAATCACACAATGAGGATTCTATTGATATTTTGGCGTCTAAGGGCCACATATAAAATCATGGATTTATACATTAATCAGAATCGGTTACATAGAAAGCCCTAGGCTTTACAGACTTGCACAAAAAATGAACATGGGACCTCAATCACTAAACTCAAATTGGATTTGTAACTCCAGGACTGTTAGGAGAATGGTATTTTCATTCTACCTGTAACAGTGAAGATAATTCTAAAATGAGTAGGTTGAATTCAAGAAAGCATTTTTTTTTTTCATGAAGGAAACAAATAGTGCTCTGGGCAATTATGGTTGATGGATGTGATAATGGATCTTTCTTTTGTGTCCTCACCTTATAAAATTAATCCCATACTCCCTTTTAAAAAAGACAAAAAGGATAAAATAAACTAAAAGAATACAGGAGAAAAGAGAATAAAACTCTAACAACAACAAAAAAAAAATCTAAAAAAATCTATTTCCCTAAATTAAAAAGCTTCAAAAAGCTCCACTTCCTTTGTCTGTCATAATGGTACCATTGGATTGCTGCCAATCAGAAGCTACATAAATGATTGTTCTTAGATAATAGTTCCTTTTAGTAAAGTATAAAGCTGCTTTTCCCAAAACTCATATCATGAGTTCCCAAACAAAATAAATCCTCATTTTCTAAAATTGATAGTTTATTTTAGAACTAATTTTGCCTTAATTTCAACCATTTTCTGCTAAAGAATTATATCAGTGAGACACATATGTATTTCAACATTCTACAACAATTACGCTTGTGTAAATTTTATTGTCTGCATAGTAATTCTGCCAAAGCCATTAATTTTAACAGGAATATTTATGTATTGCAAGAGTTTTTTTTTCCAAAATGCTGGTCCCTTGTAGTTTTTTTTAATGAAAAAATGCCAGTATTGCATTCAAGAAATGCAAAAATATTATTGATAATTACATTTATTCATAAAGTAAATGTTTGTATAGATTTGTTTGGAACTTAAGAAAGTGGTTATTTTTGCAGCTTTATACACCCCTCTTCACATTTCAATTTACTTTGTTTTAAGTGGATGAAGGCTGGCTGGAGTTAGAAGAGGACTAGGAGAAAGGCTGGGAATAGAAAAATGTTTTGCTTGCCTGGGCTTATTTGTTAGATGACTTAATGCAGCAGAAATCAGATAATCAGTATGCTCATTTCTAATACTAACAAAATCTATACTTCCATTATTAGGTTGGTACACTCTCAGAATAATCATTTTAAAACTATTTTCTCTGAATAAAGATTTCCATGTCAGATATTAAAATAGCCCTCTGTATCTCAATTTTCATTTTTGGGGTAATGAAAATAATGACCGGAGCCTTCAGAAAGAAGAATTAGATTTGAATCTTGACTCTTCCACTGGAGAAACTTGGGTGAATTACTTAATTTCATTGATATTCACTTTTCTCACCTGTGAAATGAGGTTAATGATACCTATTTCTAGTTATTCTAGAGATAAAACATTTTTGAGAATATCTGGTTCATATTAAACTCCTTTTTTTTGGGGGGGGAGGTCTAATATAGCTATTACTTTGAATTTTTTTCATTATAGAAATTGGGTTCATCTATATATTTTTCCTATTTAATGAAATATCAAGTAATCTAAAACATTTAATAATTTCTACCAGCATTCTAGCTTGAGAATCTAAACTATAATTTACCCCAAGAGTTTGGGTGCTGTCTTAATTTGCTGGAGCTTCTATGATTACTATCATAAAATGGATGGTCTTAAACAACAAACATTTGTCTCACAGTTTTGAAAGCCAGAAGTCCAAAATCATGACATTGGCAAGGTCACACTCTCTCCCAGAGTCGGTGAGGTTCTGGTGAGGGCAGTCTGCCGACACGTGGCGACCTCTGTCCTTGGCTTTCTCCAACTTCTGGCCTCTAAGCCTTCCTCCTTCTTCCAGTTTTTGGTTTTTACTGACAGGCTGAATTTCCTCTCTTTATAAAGCCTCCAGTAATGCTTATTAGACCCACCTTGATTCAATTTGGCCACACATTAACTAATTATAACATCTTTAAAAGGTCCCACTTACAAATGGATCCACACCGACAGAAACAAGGACTGAGTTTAAGAACAATGTCTTTTGTAGAAACACATGATTCAATCTACCACACGTGCTTTTGAGGACTGCTACAAAGAGCATAAACTATGGAATCAGACCCATCTGTCTACTTCCTCTTGCCCTTTTTTGGTTGATATTTTTCTTTTCCTTTTCTTATTCTATTTCCCCTCTATTTCTTTGGAAATTTTATTCTTTATGACTGATATTTTAGTGCTTACCCTAGTTATTTTAGTATGCATGCATTTACCCTTTCTACTGAACAATATAATTTATTAAAGTATATTACGGTATTTCAATGCCAACACTTTCTGTAAAATTACATGAAAATTTTGTGCAGCATAATTACTTTTACTATTCCCCTCATAAACAAGGCCTTGTTGTTGCTCTTTTTGTACTATTATTTGGTGATTGTTTAGAATACGGTTCATGTTTATTTATATCTACCTACATAGTCACAATTACCTTTCCTTACCAAGATACTTTGCATCTCAGATCTTCCTTCTGAGATGATATTCATTCTGCCTAAATTACATATGTAGAATTTTCTTTCCTGAGAGTCTGTTGGTGGTAAACTTAATTTATTTTTGTCTGTAAATATCTTTATTTTGCCTCTGCTCTTGAAAAAAAGCTTTGCTGGATATCATTAGGATATAGAGATCTAGGCTGACAGTTTTGAGTATGTGTACATATGCATGTACCTGTGTATGCTTTTGTTGTGCTCAGAATATTGAAGATATTATCTCACTCCTTCCACTATCCATTGTTGCTATTGAAAATTTACCTAATAGGACAATATTAATCCTTTGAAAAAAAGCTTCCTGTTTTCTCTGTGCATTTTTAAGATTTTCTCTTATTTATGCAGATTTATTAAAATGTGAATGAATATCATTGTTATTTACGTGTTTATCTGAGATTCACTGTCCACTGTCTTCCAGAAATTCTCTAACATATCAGCCACTATCTCTGTGAATATTTCCTCTTTCTCTATTCTATTCTTATGGAAATATGTTTATACAGTTTTTAGACTACCCTCTGACATTGGCTTCTCAACCTCTCATAGCTGATACCTTTGCCTCTCTGAGCTGCTTTCTGGGTATCTTCTTCACATCCATCATTTGTGCCCCGGCTTATCTGCTTTGATTCAACCCTAGCTTTTCTTATCCAATTATTTTATCTTTTTTTCCCTCTATTTCTTCAGATCCATTTCTTTTTCAAATACATTGTTTTATAGTCTCTATAAAAATAATTTCATTCCCATTTTCAAATTTCTCTTCTCTAAACCTATTAAGTTTGTTTTTTATTTGAGGAGTAAAAATTTCAAAATCTGTAGGATTTTGCATATGATTCTGTTTCCTTATTTTTGCTGACTTTATCACAGGGTGCCTTGTTTGCCTTGTTGCCTTGAATTCTTTTGGAATCTTTGATAAGAAGCTAATAATTTCTCTTAGAAATTTGGCTTTTGGAATTCTTTGAAACCTGGGTTGTTCAAATATTTCTACGAAGAACATTTGTGTTTCCTTTTGCCCATCTCATGTACATACTACCATTCTGAGACCTCTTTATTTTTCTTCCATTCAGATAGTGTGAATATGAACCCCAAAACAAATTTGGCTTTTGGTCATTAACTCTTAGTGGAGAACTATTTTCCTCTTCACCCAATAACAAAGTCAAGACATGCAAGTTTCCCTCCTGGAGTTCTTTGCACAATAGATTCCTTTCTTGTTCACACTCATTGTGGGACTAGCCTTTTCATTTTGGCTTTATACAAGGATTCTCCTATTAGTCTCCACAATGTGGGAATAGCCTAGATTTTAAATCTTGTCTCCTGGTCCCTGAGAGAAATTTAAACAGAAGCTCAAAATAATGGCACCCAGAGTCCTATGGTCGAATGGTTCCCCTGATACCCACTTAATTCCCAGGGTTCCTACTTTCATTTCATGTGGCCTCTGAATATTCCTTCCTTTGTTGCAGTACAAAATATCTTTAACACTATTTTAAAAATATTTTGAACAGGATATTTTAAATTCTTCAAGTTTTGTTTTGTTTATTACCCCTGTTATGATAGCTGTCCAGGAACTCGGTTTGTTGTATTGCTGGATGGAAGTGCCTCTTTTTCCTTTTAAAATTTAGGATTCATTAAAGTTTTCTATGATAAGATTTTTTTTCCTTGTTGTCATTACATTGATTCTGAGAGAAGCACTTTGAGCTAATTATATATTTATGTTCAGCAATAGCTTTTTGACTTATTCAAGTCTATGTTTAATTTCTTATAGAGGTTTATTGTTGGAAGAAACACTGAAGCAATGTGGATACAACATTTTCATCAAAAAAATCAAAGAAATTCAAATAAAATAAGTTGCAATTGTTTTGCCATAATATTAGCAACGTTATAAACAATAGTAGACAGGATGTATTAAAACAGATGCTCTTGGGAAGCGGGTGTGGCTCAGTGGATAGAGCCCCCGTTTACCATATGGGAGGCCCGGGTTCGCGCCCCGAGGCCTCCTTGTGAGGGCAGGCCGGCTCGCGGTGTCGTGGGCTGATGCAGCAACCTCACGGCAGGAAGCGGCTGTGGCGCAATGGATAGCGCACCCGTCTACCATATGAGAGGCCCCGGGTTCGCTTCCCGGCGCCTCCTTGTGAGGGCAGGCCGGCCTGCGCGGTGCCCTGGGCTGATGCGGCAAGACCTCACAGCAAGGGGGAGATAAGCAGACACAGAGAAGACACGCAGTGAATGGACACAGCAAGCACAAGCAGCAAGGGGGGGATAAATAAATAAAATAAATAAATCTTTAAAAAAAAAAAAAAAAAAAAAAAAACAGATGCTCTTATTAATTCCTCCAAGCGTTATGCTTCCTAAG
>JAQZBX010047303.1:0-20507 GCA_029593785.1 Cabassous unicinctus | reverse complement strand
CCCCATGGGATCTAAGACCCCTTTCAACATAAAAGCACAGTGGGCATCTCTGCCAAAATCCTCACATTTGAGGAATGAACAAATGTAAGAGGGGAATGCAATTATGGACTAAAGTACACTTATTATTATTCGTGTAATGGAAGAAATTGTAACATTGATATTAAGGCAGTGGTAACCAGAGATTCTGAGGGGAGGGAGAGGAAAGAATAGGTTTAACATGGGGCATTATGGGGACATTGGAATTGTTCTGCTTGACATTGCAATGACAGATATGGGCCCTTATACATTTTGTGGAAACCAATAAAATTGTGTGGGGCAAAGTGTAAACCATAATGTAAATATGATTACATATTGGTTAATAGCAATGCTTGAATATATATTCATTGAGTGTAACAAATGTACCACACTAATGAACGTTGTTGCTAATGGAGAAATGTGTGGGAGGAGGAGGGGTGAAGTATATGGAAATCTCCTATATTTTCGATTGAACATTTATGTAATCTAAAGCTTCTTTTAAAATAATAATAAAAAGCTTAGTGGCTTTAAAGAAATAGGTGCATTAATAGATAGTCAATAGATAAGTCTGCACATAGCCCCAGGAATATTTTGTCACCCAAAGACTTAACACCAGAGCTATGAGTTCTGAGAAGCTGTTTATCAGTTAGATAGGGGGAAGTAAACATCAGACAAGCAGTTTCAAAGTCCGTTCATCAAGGAAGTCAGTCATATTTAAAGCAGGAATTCTTCTGGACTCTCACAGACCAAGATCACAAGTCCTCTATGGCTGGGCTTACAGGTCTCTGTGCCTGGAGAAGTGGATCTTGAAGTCTTCTGCCAGGTAGGGAGAAAAATGATAATGGCTATAGACGATGAAGTCTGTTTGGGCATTATTTATCCTGATTGTGACCCTTACCTGTCTTTGACTTGAATCTTAACTGTTTTTCCCACAGTAGCTACAGAGGTTAGCAGAGAAGAAATTTCAAGAAGGACGATGTTAAATTTATATTATGTTCTCAAAGGAGGAGTTGGTGAAATCGATTCTAGGGCAAACCTGGGGACTTAATAGGGATTTCTCATTTTCCCACCTAGTCTATGTTTGCTAGGAGATCAGGTAACCAAACTCTCTCAAAACTTAAATGTGCTGAGAAAAATGTCAAAACATTGTCATGTAGACTACAGGCTTTGTGTGGGTAATGGAATGATATGAAGGATAATGACATTATTGTTGAAAACTGATATCAGCCAGGTCACCTTGATTCTGATTAGTCTTTATTTTCCTCCATGCTTAGGATAATACCTGGAACCTAGTGGGTGGTCCTTATATTTTGGCCTACTTCATTGCCATTTATTTCCTGGTTTTTATGAAAATAAGAGCAGCTGAAGTTGGAGCTTGAGTCTCCTCTTTCATGTGTCTATTGTTTTGCTCCAGGGCTCTCTGTGCTGCTGTTATTGCCATTGGGAGCTGCAGTCCAGAAGCCTACAGGAGAGTTTGTGCATCAAACACCACTAGTAACTTAAGCTGGGGAGTGAATCCTGGGTTCAGAAAGAGGTGGGGACCGGGGGTTGATTCTGGCACTGAGGCTCAGGAAAACCCTTCCTCTGGGGATAAGAGAAACTGTCCTTTCCAACCGGAACACCTAGAGAGTTCTTTGAACTTCTAACAGCAGCCATGCCCTCCCCACTCTACTCTCTGGTGCCCAGGGGACAGTGGACATCCTCCAATCCATGGGTCTTCCCCACAGTGCCCTGTTCCCCGTGGTGCTCTGAGCATTCCACGTGTGTCAATGCCACCGCCTGTTGCTGCCACCCTGGATTTGCATCCCTGTCTGGGGAGATCAGCAGCAGCCCTGAGGATCCCTGGGAAGGTTCAGATGCCTGGGGGCAGGAAGGGGTAGAGCAGAGATGTTGCAGCACCCCGTGTCCTTGTTCCTGGAGCACAGCAAAGATTTTGGGATAAGAAAAAGAAGACAGGGCAGGGAAGTGTGTTGGAAATGGGCAGTCAGGTTTTCATGATCAACATGTATTATGTTCAGAGGTCATAGTCCACAAAACAAAAAAATTATCATTTTTAGTGGCTTTATTATTTTCCTTGTGCAATCAAAAGACGACAAATAATGTAAACAACAAGAAAAAAGACATCCCCAGTAGCTGGAGGCTCAGGACTCTACTGCAGGAGCTGCCCTGCAGTTAGTACCAGTTACTCCCATGATATTTACTTCCCACAGCAAAAGAAAACTTCTGTGGTTCATTCCAGTAATTTTTGTTCCAGTGGTGGTTTCCTCTTTGGATGATAAATAAATGCAAAATATCCTCCTTCTGGAAACTCCAGGAAATGAAAAAAATATGTAACCACGTTTGGGATGATGTGTCTCAGAACTATGTGTGTGCTTCCAAATATTCTGAGAGGGGTGATCTGGAAGCGAGGAGAAATGAGAATGGTGTCATTGGGTTAAGACAGTAGGAGATGAAATCCAGGACCTTCTCATTCAATACTCTTACTCTAGCATTTGCTTCTCTTGGAAACTCAGTTCTTGGCAGTGGAGGAAGGAATCATTGCTCCTATGTGTGACATAAACTCACTCAGACACTGGCTCCGTTTTTATAGGGCATTAAATGAGGAAAATCCTGTGTTACTGTTTTCTACTGTGTCTTAGTTTCAATGATGTTCCCTGGACCTGAGGGTGTTTATTCTCACTTCTCCCACTCTGGGTAGTTAATCTTCAAATGACAGTGTTCATCTTTTCTAAATATCTCATGATAGGGTCCCAAAATCATTATTCTATTTAAACAACATAATACAATTGAACAAACATAGCTTACTCAAAATGAGTCTTTTCCTCCTTCTATATAACATATATTTCATGATTTATAGGCAGCAATCAAGTCTCCTACTTCTCCAGGAAAAATACTAGTATTTACCTCTGTAACCTAGTCTATATCCCTCACTCAATTTATGGAAGTTTCCTTAGCTGAAATCTATATTTTAGAGTCTCTCTTCAAGTTTTACCTTTAAAAAAAAAAACCCAAATTTCACTTCAGTTTCACTGATAGGCAACAATGTAATTTTTTTTTTCTTGGAGACATTTATAGCTTCTTAAAGAGTAAATTTAGTTTTCCATGAGAACAAATTCTACACTCAGTTCAGAGTGAATCATTACTGTTTCCACAGATTGTAGGGTCCTGGAGAAGAGTAAAATTCTGCTGACAAAACCAGGAATACTTTTTCTCTTTGAGAGAAAAATAGAAGATGCAGTAATTGGGAAGGAGGTAAAGATCTATGTAAATATGTAAATTCTAGGGGGATATAGCAGAGTTGAAAAGCTCTCCATCACTCACTAATGACATGTGCTTTAAAAAATCTTAGCATATGAATCAATGCATCAGAAAGGTATTTAGAAAGGCAACAGAGAAGGTTCTTAGGGAATTTTAAAAGAAATACATCATCCTTTCTCCTTATTTACATTCAAAATATAAGTAAGTTTCACATCCACCATCCAGTCTACACAGTATGGTGTGAGGTCGGTGTGGTACATGACCCTCTGCAGCCCTTTCTATTTCTTTCTTGCTTGTGCTCCTGTCCTCCGGAGGATGGTGTACTAGCAGGTGTAGTGCCTATTTAACCAATCCTTATAGGCATGAGCCTCCTACTACCTGATTGCAGAAAGGAGGCATATTACTGGAGCCAATAATTTAGTGGCATCTTTCTGATGACACAGTGTTCCTGATGGTAAGAGAAGTATCCACTTTCTTAGCCTATCTGTTTTTCAGTGTTTTCTATACTACCAATTACTTGAAACTCATAAATCTACCTTCTTTGGTAAGATGAGTATGCATGCTTAAGTTATTTCTCAAAATTCTTTTTTAATTAATTTTTTTTATTTTTAAAGAATACTTAGATTGTATAATTGTTACAAAAAAATATAGAGGATCCCCATATGCTCTACCCCCTCACATTCCCATACTTTCCCATATCAACATCTTTCTTAGTGTGATAAATTTGTTACAATTGATGAACACATAATGAAGCACTGCTACTAAACAGTGACTTTTTTTTAGATTTCAGTTTACACTGTCTTGTACAATTTTATAGTTATGACAAAATTTTAATGGCCTGTATCTGTCATTGCAATGCCATGCAGGACAATTCCAATGTCCCTAAAATGTCATCATATTGCTCCAATTCTTCTCTTTCCTTCCCCTCAGAACCTCTGTTGGCCACTGTCTTTATATCAATGATAAAAGTTCTCCCACACTGCTATAACAATAATAAGTGTATAATAGAATAACAATAAGTCTATTTTAGTCCATTGTTTATTCCCCAAAATGAACAATGGACTAATACCAAAATTATTAAAAACTTCTATTTGGAAAGAGATTCTGCTTGAAAAGAAGCCATTCATGTAAACTATTTTCTACAAGAACTGATTGCAAAAGCACAGTCTTGCAGGATATGAATCTGGGAACTGATATATCAAATTGTTGGCAGTGTGAATACCAATGACACTATTTGCACTGCATAAATGTACACGATTGTGTATGTATAGCTTGGAAAGATTATTCAGAATATGTTGTTTGCACTAATCTCTAAAGACATTGTCTGAAGATTTTGACAAACTGACTGGTTTATGTGAAAAATGATTTTGCTGGGAATCGTAATTCATGGAATATGGAGTGAGATGGAGACTTCCAAAAGTAAACGACAAGCTGAGGCTTTTTAATTCTCAGATTAGGGTGCAATGAAATCAGGGAAATTTTATAAGACCACATGAGTGAAATATGTTTCCAAGAAAATTGCAGTTCTGATGTGTAAGATATCAGATTCTGAATCTCTGTCTTAATAAATTACAAAATGGAAATGAATTCACAACTTTCCCAAATAATGAGAAGTGAATGCAAATACATAAATAATTATTTTCAAAAAATGACCAATAGCTCAGAGAAATCACTAATTCCAAAATGCCACTCTGGTTTGCTGGTTGTAGTGATGGCCCAGGAATCAAGTGATGAATGAAGCATTCACCTTAGTCTACCTCACAAAGTACACAGTAGGTCTACATAAACACCTGCAATTGTGGCCTACTATCTGGCTTTAATTGTTTAAAAAGATATAGTAGGAAATGGGGGAAACACCACATTGGATTTATGATCTGTAAATTTGAACTATTATTGTAAGAAATGCTGAGAGAAATTTCCTAAAAATGTCCATAAATTTGAAAATAATTTTTAAGAGACAACCTTACCTCACTGGAAGAATCACAGAAATTATTGAGACCATCAATGTTTGAAGAATCAGGTATTCTGTTGTTGAATACAAGCTCACTCAATTTTTGAATGACAATGTGCAGGAAAAAGGAGCTTATCGGAGATAGAATGTGGATTATTGTAAACCAGTCAGATAATGTCTCCAGTTCAGGACGTGACTGCTTTCTGGAGCCAATGACCAAAAAACCTGGTAGCTGGTACATAGCCTTTGCTATGGGTGACTATTTTAAACCAAAATCATATAAATAAAACACTTGGTTTCATCTGGCAGTGACTGCAGTATACTTTCATCTGTCCAGAGCTTGCTGTAATAGTATAATACAAATTACCTGTATTAAATATTTTACTGTTGGAAACCCAGGCAAGTTTCTGCCTTCAATACTGATTCCAAGGAATACAATAAGAGAGATCATATGATGTAAAATAATACAGAAGAAACAGGTGTCTTTGATGTACAAAAATTAATAAATAGAAGTTTATTATTCAGCAAATTACAAATTAATTTTCTATACACTTACAAAGAATCTAGATATAGATCTCTCAGTGTTTGACTTCTGTCAATCATGAGTAATTTTCTAAACTTGAGACTAATAATCCTTTTATACAGAGAAAGCTTCTCAGCTTTTTTAAGGCCTACTTTATGTCCTTGTTCCTAAGACTGTAGATAAAGGGATTCAGCATGGGTGTGACCATCGTGTACATCACTGAAGCTAATGCGCTTGCCCTTGAGTTTTGTGTAGCAGCAGAGCTAAGACACACTCCAAGACTTGTACCATAAAACAAGGTCACTACTGAGAGGTGAGACCCACAAGTAGAGAATGCTTTACACTTGTCCCCAGCTGCTGAAATTCTCAAAATGGAGGATACAATCTTGGAGTAAGAGAAAACAATCCCTATGAGTGGAATAATACCCAGAAGTCCAGATGCAAAATACAGTAGTAGGTCATTGAGGAAGGTTTTAGAACAAGCAAGTTGGAGTACCTGATTAAGTTCACAGAAAAAGTGGGGGATTTCCAACTCCGGACAAAAAGATAATTGCAAAACCATTAAGCATTGTAAAAGGGAGTCCAGAACACTCAATAACCAGGATGCCAGCAGCAGGAGGCCACAGACCTGAGGGTTCATGATGACCATGTAGTGCAGGGGGTGGCAGATGGCCACAAAGCGGTCATAAGCCTTCAAAGTCAAGAGGAAGTTGTCTAACCCTCCAAAAAGTATGTAAAATTAAATCTGACTGAGGCAGTTTGCATAAGTTATGATTTTGCTTTCTGTCTGGATGTTCAGCAGCATCTTTGGTACAGTGGTGGAAGTGAAACTGACATCTGAAAAAGACAGGTTGGAGAGGAAGAAGTACATGGGTGTGTGGAGGTGGGAGTCTGAGATGATGGCCAGGATGATGAGCAGATTCTCCATGAAGGTGACCAGGTACATGGACTGGAACAGCCCAAAGAGGAGGTGCTGCAATTCTGTATCTTCTGAGAGACCCAGGAGGGCAAATTCTAAAACAAATGTTTGGTTTTCTCTTTCCATGTAGATGATTAATTTCCTGGTAAGTATATCAGAGCAATGCAATTTTAACCACAAGCAGTTATCAGAAAAATGTAATAAATGGTATGGTTTGTATTGTAAACACATTAAGTTAATATTTTTATTCATTTTATGTAGATCTAGTGCCCTTATCTGAAAATGTCAGGGAAAACATATGTTCCTGCTTCTCCTTGATTATTTTGCTGGCTATAAATCCTTGTCCATAATAGAAAGCACTTTGTCAAGGCTATATTTTTCTTTACAAATTCTCTCAGACTTTATTTTAATCAACATACCTTATGACCAGTCTTTTTGTACCATGTGACAAAATAGAGAAGGAGAAGAGCAAAGTTGTAGGAACCACATTACTTGGTTGCAACACTTACTATAAAAACACAATAATTAAACAGAATCCTATTGATGAAATAGACAAATAAACCCACACAAATGGTGTCCACTGATGTTTCACAGAGGACAAGGGCAATTTGATGTAGAAAGTGCAGTCTTCTCACCAAGTGGAACTGAAGCAATAGGATGCATCAGGCCAAACAAAAAAGGAAATTAGGCACAGAATTTATTCATTTCACAAAAATTAAACCAAAATGAATCATATCATTTAAAAGTAAAATGCATTGTAACAGTGCTTGACTACAACATAAAGAAAATGTAAGGGGCCCGTGTTATGGTAATGTGTTTTTAGATATAGCAACTAAAGCATGATCCATAAGAGAGTAAAATTTATGTTAGTTTTTATTCAAATGTAAAATTTCTGATCTGTGAAAGACATTGACAGAGATTTAAAAAATTTTAGATATTTGGAAAAAATATTTACAAAACTCATCTGATAAATGATTTGTATACCAATGTAAATATTACTCTTAAAGCCACAAAATAAGAAAGCAAATGCTGAATTTAAAAATGAGCAAAACCTCTGAACTGAATCCTATCCTAAGAAGATATGTCTTCCCAAATAAGCATATAAAAAGGAGCTCAAACTCCCTGGCACCTAGGTATTATTACCAAGTGCCAAGGAGAAATACATCTGTAAAAAGACCTTGACAAAAAGGGAAAAATATTAAATACAAATGAGTTTTTATGACTAAGAGATTTCAAGGTGATTTGGGGGATCATTCCAGAGGTTAAGATTATGCACAGCTCAGCAGGATCTCATTGACTGCAACAGTGAACAGTGTATCAAACAGCAAGGTTCCTGATGGCTCTAGAGACATCTAGACACTATAAGCAGGGCAGAGAATCTCAGGAATTCAGCACACTGTCAGTGGGCCTTACTTTGGAATTTATGTTCCCCAGTGTAAAAGAGTTAGACTCATTTACAGATTCCCAACACATAGCTCTTCTGTCCCTTTTATTTGAACTTATAATTAGCACTATACCTGTTAAATATATATATCCCCAAGCCAAATCTTTGGTCTCTTCAAGTGCCATTGAACCCTGAATCTAAGCAGAGTTTCATCACTTACTCACCAGTTCATTGGATTCACCCAGGACACCAAACAAGGAGATGGTGATGGACAACGCCCAACGCAAGGAATAGAGATTGTCTACAACTGCAAGTAAGATAGCTCCACCCATTTGCCCCATGAGATCTAATCCTCCTCTAAATTAGAAAGAGAGTGGGTGCCACAATCCAAAAATTCTCAAGATTTGGGAGTGAACAATGGACTAAAACAGACTTATAATTTTATCAATGGAAGAACTTTATCATTGATATGGAGACAGTAGCCACCAGAGATTCTGAGTGGAGGGAAAGGGAAGAGCAGGTGTAACATGGGGGCATTTTCAGGACATTAGAATTGTCCTGCATGACATTGCAGTGATGCATGCAGGCCATTATACATTTTGTCATAAACTATAATTGTGCAGAATAGACTGTTAAGTATAATGTAAACTATAGTCCATGGTTAGAAGAAATACTAAAATATGTGTTCATCAATTGTAAGTAATGTACCATACTAATGAAAGACATTGTTAATATGGGAAAGAGTGGGAGGGGGAAGAGGGGGCATATGGGAAAACCTTATATTATCATGTAAAATTTATATAATCTAAACCTACTTTAAAATTTAAAAATTAATATAAATAAATAAATAAAAATTTTTAAAAAGCTCAACATCATTTTTCATTAGGGAATTGCAAAATTAAAACCACAATGACATATCATCACACGCTTATTAGAATACATAAAAAACTAAACACTGACAATACCAATGGATGTTGAGTATGTGCAATAGTATCTCTCTCTTTCATTGCTATTGTGAACACAAAATGGTTCAGCCAGAAGACAGTTTAGCAGTTTCTAGTAAAACTAAACCTAGTCTTACCATACAATCCAGCAATTGTGCTCTTAGGTATATATGTGGCTGATATGAAAAATTGAGTCTGCACAAAATCCCACACATGAATGATTTTAGCAGCTGCTTTGTCATCTCCAAATCTGAGAGCAAGCAAGATGTTGCTCAATAGGTTACTAGGTGAACTCACTGTGCTGTGTCTATACGATGGAACATTGCTGAGATGAAAAAAATGTTCCATCCAGCACAAAAATATATGGATTAACCATAAGCAACACAGAATGCAGCTGAAAGAGCTCCCATAGCCAAAAGTAGAACAAACTGAACAAGTAAAGTAGTATTGCATCAAAACCCAAAGCATGAAAGAAATGTCATGAATCCATCCTGATACAAAGAAATTTTTGATTAAGTAAGAAAAGAGACTAATCTCTCTTGCAGAAGAATTCAATAATTTATGTGGCTATTGCCCTCTCAAACCCATGGAGCATTAATCACACTCCTGAAGGCCTCCTCATGACTCTTTTTAAGGGCGATCTGAGGAAAGGCAGAGAAATGAGGAACTTTAATCTGAGGGATCTCAATACTTTATGATGTGATGTGATGAAATGACACTTTATCTCTGGTGTCTTCCTCCAAAAATCCATAAGTCCAGTCTAAACAAGAGAAGAACATGAGAAAATTCTAACTCAGGGATAAACTACAATATACCTGATCTCCATTCCTCAAAACTGTCCAGGTTATCAAAACAAGGAGAGTCTGAGAAGCTGTCAATGTGATAAAGGGACTAAGAATTTATGATAAATAAATGTAAGGTGCTATTTTGAATAGCAGATGTTAAAAGGGGATGAGCGTTTCTTAGAAACTATCGCTCAAATTCTTGCAATTTTTCTCTAAATCTAACCCCATTCTAATATATGAAGTTTATTAAGAATTAAAATTATTAGTGAAATGCAAAGTCCTAGGAACATCCAACTCCAAGATTCAATCCAGACACAATTACATGCCTTGTACAAGAATATCACCTTGCTGTAATTCTCACATTCTTCATCCCTTGAATCAGAAAATGAAACTGATTTTATAGAGTAATTGAAAGAATTAAATGACTATAAAATGCCTGACATTGTGCTTAGTATTAATAGCCAATATTTTATACATTATGATTCAACCATACACAGATTCACTCCCCACACCTTCCCCACATCCATTGTGCTATTTCCATCCTTCATCATCAACAGCAATACTCACATTGACCCAGAGTGAGCTTTCCTCAGGGCAAGACTTTTCATGAGTATCCCCTTCTAAAAGCCAGCACTGACTCTCCAATAACTCCAAACATAAATACCTCTTTTGAGGGCAAAACACAAGGATCTTTCTTATATGGCTGCTGCCAAGCCTGGCCAGGCTCATGCTCCCCTTTCAAATCTCTGCCCCTCATTTTTCATGAGATATTGAGAACTATTTTTAAAACCTCACCACATTTGTATCCCTGTCGTTTCTTCTTGGAGTGCTTCTACCACTTCCTCCTCCTGAAATTACTCCAATTCCTCTTTCAAGGCTCAGTACAATTTAAAGCTTCCTTGTGAAGCCTTCACTAACCTCCACAGAATGAGTCCATTCTTTTCAATGCACTTCACCAAGATTTCACCACTATATCAGGATATTGGATATACTTATTTCTATGTTTATTACCCCATTTGGATGCAATATCCTTAATATGAGAAACAAAGTCTTACTCATTTTTTTATTCCCAAAATAATATTTAGAGCTCATCATGAAGTAATTGATGATGAAACGTTTGTTGAATGACTAAAAGGAAAAATGAATGATGTGGTTAAACAGATACTTTCAACAATTGTAGAGAAAGAACAAGTGAAACAAGGAAAATTACTGCTGAGAGACGGAAGAACCAAGAGTGAGAGGCCAGAGGAGAAAGACTGGAAAAAGAACTTATTTTAGCTTATCTACTATCTATTTCCACTCAGAGTTTTTAAGAAGGTAAGACTTTGTATTTTAAGCATTCTCTATGGTCATAACCTGTTGATGCCCTTAAAACTATTACCAATAACAGGGGTCCATGGAGCTGAAATACATTCCCCAGCACATGAGAAGATTCTGTAACTCACCCTGAAATTATCAAAGCAGAGTCCAAATTGACCAATACAGATTCTTCCTTGAATGACGGATAAATTTGGAAGCTCTGCTCCCAGGATGAAAAGGGAGATAGAACTACTCAAAAAGTCTCTAGAAAACAAAATTGTGTTTTCTCTTCACCAGAGATGAGCAAAATAGACTTAATATAGTGGAGGGGAAGCAGTTAGAGTTTCTGAGCAATTAGGGATTCTATTCTCATGAGCTGCATTAATGTATTCTTTTGTCAATACACCTGAGATAGTTACTTCTCTGGAGGTAAGAAAGGAATGCACAATGCAAACTTGTGCCAGTTTTGTTGCTTGAGACAGCTTTGGAGCTCCTTGTTCATCTCTTATCCCTGTAGACACCTACATCCAGAAGGAGGTCACCTCTCTTTAGGTGGGGGCTCTAGTATTGCCAGGTTTCCCATAATGATTTCCCTGCTGAGGATTCTGGAGAAAGATTCTGGATACACTAAAATATGTTATGTCTCCAATCTGTCTCCTCTGGAGTTGGATCTCATGAATGGATTCACCCTCTCTCCATGATTTCCTCTTGTCTCACTGCTTCTCCTTTCTCCCCCATAGTTAACAATATCTGTTCAACTCACACAACCATTTGTTTTCTCTGTCATTCAACAAATATTTATTCAGCAATACTGTATGATAAACCCTAACCTACTTCCTGGGGATGGAGAGGAGTATAAGTTATTGTGTTTCCTTGCAAACAGTTCACAGTCTAAACAAGCAAGATGTAAATAAATATGACACCCTAAGGGAGTACTGCAGTCCTGATGAATTTCAATTCCTTATGAATGATGGTTGGATTTTCTATTTCTTCCCTGAGGTTCCTGGTGATTTAGATAGGGATTATATTGAACCTATAGATCACTTTGAGTAGCACTGGCATATTTTTTAAAACAGGTTTATTCACACACGCACACCATATACTCCTTCCATATTTTACAGTCCATGGCTGTCAGTTTAATCTATAGTTTTGCATTCATCACCACAATGAATTTTAGAATATTTTTATTACTCCAAAAAGAAAAATACCCTACCACTTATAACCCCCTATTGATGATACTTAGCAGTGTTATGATATCTTTGTTACAATTCATGAAAATATTACATAACTGTTGTTGCCTATAGTCAGGTTATTATTTTTTTATTTTTAAAGAAGCTTTAGATTACATAAATCTTACATTAAAAACATAGGGCAGGGAGCAGGCCAGCGCAAGGCAGGCTCAGGCTGGGTGTCTGAGTTGCCGAGCTGAGTTCCCCTGCTGCACGTGGGATGAGTCTTTCCCCCAGGCTAAGGGATGCAGGGCTCTGGGTAAATGGAACCATCACTCAAGGCCCACCAAAGCCTTGATTACAATATATTGAGCACGTTCTGTGTAGCAGACCGTGGGTCAACGCCTTGCATCGAAGGCTCATGGTCTTCACAGCAACCCTACAAGGCAAAGTGTTATCCCTATTTTACCACCGAGAAAGGTTCACAGCCAGAAGAAATACTTGGAAATTTTGGATTCAAACACAAAAATTTGAGTCCATTGTCACTGCACTTTAGAACTTGGGGTTTGACTTTAGACCAGCCTCTGCCTCCTCTAGTTGTGACCTAGAGTAGCTTTGCGATGCTCAGTTTGCTCATCTGAGAAATTGGGTTGATGGTTCCTATCTGAGTGGGCAGGTGTGCAGTACTTTGCTGAGAAGTGTTCATCCCCGCTTTCCAGATCCTGCTTCTCGGCTTGCCTCTCCTGGGCCGCCATGCCGCGGAGCTCCCAGGCATCCACCAATACAGAAGGCCGCCAGACGGCCAGCTTCTCTTCCTTCCCCATCACCCCAAATGCAGGCGTTTGGCATCCCTGGTCTTCATTTTCCTTATGAAGTTTTCAAACTATGGGGAAATTTTCACCGAGTGACCTTTGAGAATAAGTCCCAACTCTAAAAGGAAATAGAAGCCTTTGAAATTGTTTTGTTTTAAATGTTTGTTGTTGTTTTGTTGGGGGAGGCATGGTTTTACTTGAATAAGTCAGTTTGACTCCGTGGGAGGGTGGTGCAGAGGACATAGGCCTAGAGAAATGGGTGAATTCCTAGAGAGAGATCTGGCTGATGCATAGAAACTGGACTGGTTGGATGAAGTGGTTTTTGGCTTAGCAGAGTCCTAACTAAAATTCCCACTGAATCCTCTTCTGTCAACCTTGTACAAGGTCTGAATCTGTTCTCCTGGGTCACGTTTCAAAGGTTTCACTGCTTTGGTAGTAAAGCTTAGCGCAGATAGCAGAAGGCAGGCAAGCAGCGAGCTTTAAAAAGACAGGATTTCTGGTAAAATGTAAATATTGACATTTTAAAATAAAACTGTTACATTACTCATTTAAATGTGTGTAATGGAAACTAAGTACAATAGTGATTTGATTTCTTTTGAAAAAAATTCAAATTAGTTTTTATTTAACAGACAAAATTTTACATTGTTCTTTTTTCCTCTTTGAACTCGTATTTCCATTTGATTTCCTCTACAGAAGTTTTTTCTAGTATAATAAATTTTACTCTTGAACATCTTTGGTTTATCATCCAACTTCCCCACAAGCAAAATGTATACAAACATTAAAATTTAAACATTTTTAAAAATTGTTTAAAGGATAGTGATCACAGTGTTAAGCATTTTCTCTTGGAATGAGTTATTACGATTATTAAATACATGACTGATCAAAACAGTATAAATATATCACAATTTTGGTAAGTGTTAAACAAAAAGTTCTATTGGAAATGCTTCTCTTACGTTGATTGGAGCTTTTTTCTACCTTGCATCAACCCACATATATTTGTTAGAATGAAACCGCTGTTTTTTAATTTTTTTTGTGTGGATGTAACCATTGAAAAGGTTTACTTGTAAATAAGTACACTTGAATTGAAGCTGTTTTGTTGTGGAAGTGTCACTGAATTCTTTGAACACCTGAATAAATTGTTCAAAAAAATCACAAGTGATATATTACTAAAATAAAAATCATAGGGGATTCTCTTATGCTCCACTTCCTCCCTCTCCCACACTCTCCCACATGAACATCATTCTTCATTTGGTGCGTTTGTTAAAATTGATGAACACATATTGAAACATTACTACTAAACAGGGACTATAGTAGTATTAAAGTTTACTCTCTATCCCACAAATTTTGTAGATTATGACAAAATATATAATGGCATGTACCTTGCAATGTCATGCAGGACAATTACAATGCCCCCTAAAAAGCCCCATATTACAACTTTTCTTCCCTCTCCCTCCCCTTAGAAATTCTGATGGTCTTTGCCTTTATATCAATAATAAAAGTTCTACCATTGCTAGAATAATAACTCTATAATAGAATATTAATAAGTCTACTTTAGTCCATTGTTCATTCTGCAATCTTGAGAAGTTGAGGGTGGTGAATCCACCTCTGTTTCAAATTGAAAGGAGGCTTAGGTCCCATGAGGCAGATGGATAGAGCTATCTTGCTTGCAGTTGCAGATACTCTCAGTTCCTTGGGATGGGCATTGTCCATCAACATCTTCTTGTTAGTTGTCCTGAGTGAGTAAAATGTACTGGAGAGTAGGTTTTGCAACTCTGCTGAGATTCAGGGCTCAACTGTCACAGGAACGGATCAAAGGTTTAAGCCTCTGGGATATATATTTAACAGGTATAGTGCTAATTACAGGTTCAAATAAAAGGGGTAGAAGAGCCATGTGTAGAGAAACTATAAATGAGTCAGTCTATTACACTGAGGAGCATAAATTCCAGAGTAAGGCATGCTGAGAGGGTGCTGAATTCCTGATCTTGTCTGCACTGCTTACAGTATCTGGGTGTATAGAGCCCTCAGGAAACCCACTGACTGAGACACTGATTACTGTGGCAGTCAAAGAAATCCTGCTGAGATGTGCACAAGCGTAACCTCTGGAAGGACCTGCTTACTCATATTGAAATCTCTTAGCCATAAAATCTTATTTGTATTCAATATTTCCCCCATTTGGCCAAGGTATCTTTCATGGTGTACATGGGAATGACCTGTAATTTCTATGTGACTTTTCTGTAACCTAAAGCTTCTTTGAATATAAAATGGAAAAAATAAGACACTGGGGGAATAGAAGGAAGAAATTTTCACTTACATACAAGACAACAAATCTTACAGTGATGAAAGGCAAAATGTCTAAACAAATTTTATATTGTTTCAATTTTTAAAATTATTTTGAATTTTATATTTTATTTTTTTAATTACTATTTCATTTTCCTACTAATTTATACAGTAATTTTTTTTGCTTCATTTTCAGAGAGGTTTTGGATCACAGAAGGGTAACAGCAGTGGTGGGGGAGGATCATTGGTGTGGGGTGTCACTGATGTGGGGTCATATGGGAAGGGGTTCACCTAAAGCATGCCTCTAAGACAAATGAATATGTTCAATTATTCACGTGACATTGTCTCAGTGGGTAGAGATTCACATGATAACTTAAAGAATATTGAATTCTCATCCTAGGGAGTTCTGCTACATTCTCTAATAGGACAGCAAGAATCCCCCAAGTGCAAGGGCAATGTCTAGTGAGGGAAGACAGATGATTATGCCAGGCCCTTGTAATTGATGATTGTTCTTTTGAACCTTTTCATGTGAAATTGAAAATTAGCCTAGTATTATATACTGCCTAAGAGGTACCTCCTGAAGACCTCCTTGTTGCTCAAATGTGGCCTTTTAAGCCAATCTCAGCACATAAACACACTACCTTCACTGTGTCATGGGACATTACTCCCAGGAATGAGACTACCTGACAATGAAAAATTACTACCAAACACCAAATAGCAATGCATCTGGAAAAAGACCTTGACCAAAAGGGGGAAATGGTAAATACAAATGAGTTTTTCTGGCTAAGAGATTGCAAAGTGAGTCAGGAGTTCATGCTAGAGGTTATGCTTATGCAAGTCTCAGCATTGAGTGTCACAGTATACAGGGCTTAAAACACTGGGATTCCTGAGGGCTCTTGAGATATCCATAATCTATAAACAGGGCAGACAGCTCAGGAATTTGGCACTCTTTCAGGGGACCTTACTTTGGAATTTATGCTCCTCAGTTTAACAGAGTGAGACTTATTTATAGGTTCTCTACACATGGCTCTATTACTTTTTTTATTTGAACCCATAATTAGCACTATATTTGATAAATATATGTCTCAGAGACTTAAATATTTTGTCTATCTATGTGCCAGTTGAGCCATGAATTTCAGCAAATTTGCAACACCTACTCTCAGTTCATTGGATTCACTGGGCAACTAACAAGGAGATGATGATGGGCAATGATCATCCTAAGAAACCAAGAGGGTTTACAAGTGCAAGCAACAGAGTCCCATCCATCTGCCCCATGGAATTGAAACCTCCTCTCAGTTAGAGGAGGAGTGGGCATCACCATCCCAGAATCCTTAGTACTGTTAAATTAACTATGGATTGAAGTATACTTACTGATATTCAACTATAGAATTATTATGATTCTAGCAATGGAAGAAATTATATCATTGATGTAGAGGCAGTGGCCACTGGATGGTCTAAGGGCAGGGAGAAGAAAAAACAGGGGAAATATGGGGGCATTTTCAGGACTTGGGAATTGTCCTGAATGACATTACAATGACAGATACAAGTCATTACATATCTTGCCATAACTTACAAAATTGTGCAGAAGAGAGTGTAAACTTCAATGTAAACTGTAATCCACACTTAGTGGCAATGCTTCAAAATGTGTTCATCAATTGTAACAAATGTACCACCTTACTGAAGAATGTTGTTTATGTGGGAAAATGTCGGAGGAGATAGGAGTGAGACATATGTGAATCCCCTATATTTTTTACACAATATTTGTGTAATCTAAGTATCTTTAAAAAAAATAAAAAGTATATTTAAAAATTTAGTTTAAGCATAAGAAGTGTCTGCATAGATATGCATAGAACCGCAGTGGGAATAGATCTAGGATTATGAATAAAGATTTTTATGGGCATTCTTTTATTTTAAAAAATTGAAATATTCACCAAATATAATGGAGTATACTGGGTGGTAGATGCTGATAACATTGGAAACTCTCTGGAATAGGTTCACAATTTTTCTGTAGAGTAAGACTGTTCAAAAATCAAGGTCATTAAAAATTAAAAATGTGAGACTGTTGGAGAACATGGTTGATCGGTTAAGCATATAAGATTTAGCTCCCATTAAATCAACAAAGAAAAAGTCAGAGCCTGCCGTGGGGACCTACTTTGGGGCACAGCAAACAGGGACACTTCTTACCAACTCCCAGAACAGTGAGGGTTAGAAACACGTTGAAGCTAAAAACAAGTAATTGGAACACAGGGAACAGCAAAGAAATAGAACAAGAAGAAAAAAATATCAAAGAGAAAACTTAACACACACACAAAAACAGCAATTAAATAAAACCTTAGAGTAAAGAGAGAAGCTAATCAACAGAATAAATCTATCAAGATAAAGGGATGACCAGACAGCAACAAAAAATTACAAGCCATACTAAGAAACAGGAAGACATGGCCCAGTCCAACGAACAAATTAAAAACCAGGAAGAGGTGCAGAACACGGAACAACAAATGAAAGCCGTCAAAACAAATATCATGGACCAAATTAATGAAGTGAAAGAAGAGATAAAGGATATTAAGAAGACACTGGGAGAATATACTGAAGAAATTGTAAATGTACATAAAATGATAATGGATATGATGGTGATGAATGTCACCATCAAATAAATAAAAAGGATGCTGGAAGCTTGTAACAGCAGATTTGAAAAGGCAGTGGAAAGAATTTGCGATGTGGAAAACAGTACATCTGAAATCAAACAGATTGTGGAACCCATGGATAAAAAAATAGAGAAAATCCATCAGGGACTTAGGAAGTTGAATGACAACACAAAACACACAAACATGTGCATTATAGGCATCCCAGAGGGATAAGAGAAGGGAAAGGGGACAGAAGGAATATTGAAGGAAATAATGGCTGCAAACATCACAACTCTATTGAAGAAGATGGACATACATGTCCAGAAAGCACAGCGTACCCCAAAGAGTATAAATCCCAACAGGCCTACCCCAAGACATAAACTTTTGCCAAACTGTCCAATGCTTAAGACAAAGAGAAAATAATCCACGCAGCAAGAGAAAAGAGAACCATCACATACAAAGGAAGCTCAATAAGATTAAGTGTTGATTTCTCATCTGAAACCATACTTGACATAGTTAAGGTACTAAAAGAAAAAAACTTCCAGCCAAGATTTCTCTATCCAGTAAAGTTGGCAATCAAAAATGATGGAGAGTGCAAAATATTCACAGATAAACAGAATTTAACAAAGTATGCCAATAAGAAACCTGCACTTCAAGAATACTAAAGTGTGTGCTTCAGGTTGAAAGGAAAAAACAGGAGAGAGATTGTTGGAAGAAGGTGTAAGAACAACTAAAAAGACAAAAGAAAATAAAAACAACATATGACATACATAAACACAAAGGAATTATAACTAATGTAAGTAATTCCTTAAGAGTAATAATACTGAATGTTAAAGGATAAAACTCACAGGTCAAAAGACACAGATTAGCAGAATGGATGAGGAAATATGGCCCATCTATATGCTGTCTAGAAGAAACCCACCTCATACACAGCAATTCAAGAAGGCTAAAAGTGAATGGCTGGAAAACAATTTTACAATCAAACAATAATCAAAATAGTGTTGGAGTATGTATACTAATATTGGAAAAAATAGACTTTAAATGCAAAACTACTGTAAGAGACAAAGATGGACATAATATATTAGTAAAATATGTAATCTTTCAAGCAGAAAGAACAATCATTAACATTTATGCACCTGACAGGGGTGCCTCAAAATATATGAGGAAAACACTGGAAAAACTAATAGAAAAATAGATGCCTCTATAAATTATAGTGGGGTACCTTAACACACCATTATCACAAATAGAGAGAACATCTCAACAGAGAATCAATAAAGAAACAAAAGCTTTGAATAATACATTAGAGGATCTGGATCTAATAGACATATACAGAACACTAAACCCAAATACAGCAGGATATACAATCTTCTCAAGTGCACATGGATCATTCTCCAGGATAGACTACATGCCAGGCCACAGAAAAATTCTCAATGAAATCACAAGAATTGAAATTATACAGAGTAATTTCTCTGACCACAATGGAATGAAGCCAGAAATCGTTAAGATCCAGAGAACCAGATTAGGCAACAGATATGGAATTTAAGAAACACACTCTTATACAAACAGCAGTGCAAGGTGGAAATTTCCAAAGAAATCAGTAACTACCTTGGAATGAACAAAAATGACAACACAACATATCAAAACCTATGGGATGCAGCAAAAGCTGTACTGAGAGGGAAATTCATAGCCAGAAATGTATATATCAAAAAGGAAGAAAGCTAAAATCGAAGACTTAACACATCTTGAAGAATTAGAAAAAGAACAACATACCAACCAGAAAGGAAGTAGAAGAAAGGAAATAACAAAGATTAAAGCAGAACTAAATAAAATAGAAAATAAGAAAGCACTAGAAAAAAATAAACAAAACCAAAATCTGGTTCTTCTAGAAGACCAATAAATTTGACAATTCATTAGCTAGACTAACAAAGGAAAAGAGAGAGAAGATGCACATACACATAATAAGAGTGAGGAAGGGGATATCACCACTGACCCCATAGAAATAGAATATTATAAGAGGATATTTTGAAAAATTACATGCCAACAAGAAGGATAATTTAGAGGAAATGGACAAATTTTAGAAACACACTAGCAGCCTACTTTGATGAAAGAACAAAATGATGAATTCAACAGAGCAATCATAGGTATAGAGATAGAATCAGTCATCAAGACCTCCTAACTAAAAATAGCCCAGGACTAGATGGCTTCACAGGTGAATTCTACCACATAGTCTATAAAGAACTAACACCATTACTGCTTAATCTCTTCCAAAAAGCAGAATTAGAAGGAACAATGCATAACTCTTTCTATATTGCCAACACTACCTTAATACCAAAGCCAACAAAGATGCCCAAGAAAGAAAAATTACAGACCAATCACTCTAATGAACCTAGATGCTAAAATCTTCAACAAAATACTTGTTAATCATTTTCAACAACACATCAAATGAATTATACACCATGACCAAATGGGGTTCACCTGAGTGCGCAAGGGTGGTTCCACATAAGAAAATCAATCAATGTAATCCTCCACATAGACAGATTAAAAAAAAAA
>JAQZBX010047302.1:0-20495 GCA_029593785.1 Cabassous unicinctus | reverse complement strand
CACTGTTTTGTAGTTTTCTGCATATAGGTCCCGTACTTCTTTGGTTAAATTAACTCCTAGGTATTTGAGTCTTTTTGTTGCTATTGAAAATGGAATTTTCCCCCTGATTTTCTCCTCAGGTTGTTCAGTACTAGTGTACAAAAACATTACTGATTTTTGCATATTGATCTTGTATCCTGCCATGTTGCTGAATGCATTTATCAGTTCAAGTAGCTTTGTCTTGGATACTTCAGGATTTTCTAAGTACAGGATCATGTCGTCCGCAAACAGTGAGAGTTTTACTTCCTCTTTTCCTATTTGGATGCCTTTTTTTTTTTTTCTTGTCTAATTGCCCTAGCTAGAATTTCTAGTACAATGTTGAATAACAATGGTGACAGTCAGCATCCTTGTCTTGTTCCCGATCTTAGAGGGAAAGCTTTCAACCTTTCCCCATTGAGTATGATGTTGGCTGTGGATTTTTCATATGTGCCTTTTATCATTTTGAGGAATTTTCCTTTTTTCCTATCTTTTGAAGTGTTTTTATCAAAAAAGGATGCTGGATTTTGTCAAATGCCTTTTCTGCATCTCTTGAGATGATCATGTGGTTTTTTTCATTCAATTTATTAATGTGGTATATTACATTGATTGATTTTCTTATGTTGAACCAGCCTTGCATACCAGGAATAAATCCCACTTGGTCATGATGTATAAGTCTTTTGATATGCTGTTGGATTCGATTTGCAAGTATTTTGTTGAGAATTTTTACATCTATGTTCATTGGAGAGATTGGTCTGTAATTTTCTTTTCTTGTAGTGTCATTATCTGGCTTTGGTATTAGGGTGATGTTGGCTTCATAAAATGTGTTGGGTAATTTTCCTTCTTCAATTTTTTGGAGAAGTTTAAGCAGGATTGGTTTAATTCTTTGTGTGGAATTCACCTGTGAAGCCATCTGGTCCTGGACTTTTCTTTGTTAGGAGATTTTTAATGACGGATTCAATCTCCTTAAATGTGATTGGTTTGTTAAGTTCTTGTACTTCTTGTAGCATCAGTATAGGTTGGTTGTGCATTTGTAGAAATTTGCCCATTTCATCTAGGTTGTCTAGTTTGTTGGCATATAGTTTCTCATAATATCCTCTTATGATTCTTATTTCCACGAGGTCATTTGTAACTTCTCCCCTTTCGTTTCTGTTTGTATTTATTTGCATCTTCTTTTTTTCTTTGTTAGTCTAGCGAGGAGTTTGTCAATTTTATTGATCTTCTCAAAGAACCAGCTTTTGCTTTTGTTGATTTTCTCTATTGTTTTTCTGTTCTCATTTTCATTTATTTCTCCTCTAATCTTTATTATTTCTTTCCTTCTGCTTGCTTTGGGATTGGTTTGCTGTTCTTTTTCTAGTTTCTCTAGTTGTTCCGTTAAATCTTTGAGTTTAGCTCTTTCTTGTTTTTTAATATAGACATTTAGGACTATAAATTTCCCTCTCAAGACTGCCTTCGCTGTATCCCATAAGTTTTGACACGTTGTGTTCTCATTTTCATTTGTCTCAATATATTTACTGATTTCACTTGCAATTTCTTCTTTGACCCACCAATTATTTAGGAGTGTGTTGTTCAGTCTCCACACATTTGCAAATTTACTTCTTTCCTGTCTGTTATTGATTTCTAGTTTCATTCCATTATGATCTGAGAAGGTGCTTTGTATAATTTCAATCTTTTTATATTTATTGAGAGCTGAATTGTGACCTAACATATGGTCTATCCTGGAGAAAGATCCATGGGCACTTGAGAAGAATATATAACCCGCTGAGTTTGAATGCAGTGTTCTGTGTATGTCTGTTAGGTCTAACTTGTTTATCATATTGTTCAAGTTCTCTGTTTCCTTGTTGATCTTCTGTCTAGTTGTTCTATCTAATGTTGTGAGTGGGGTGTTGAAGTCTCCGACGATTATTGTAGAAATGTCTATTTCTCCCTTCATTTTTGCCAGAGTTTGTCTCATATATTTTGGGGCACCCTGGTTAGGTGCATAGATATTTATGACTGTTATATCTTCCTGGTGGATTGTCCCTTTTATTAATATATAATGGCCTTCTGTATCTCTTATCACTTTTTTGCATTTAAAGTCTGTTTTGTCCGATATTAGTATAGCTACCCCTGCTTTTCTCTGGTTACTATTCGCGTGGAGTATCTTTTTCCAACCTTTCACTTTCAGCCGGTTTGTATCCCTGGGTCTGAGGTGAGTTTCTTGTAAGCAGCATATGGATGGCTCATGTTTTTTTTATCCACTCTATCAGCCTGTATCTTTTGATTGGGGATTTTAATCCATTCACATTCAATGATATTACTGTAAATGCACTATTTACTTCCTCGTTTTATTCTTTGGTTTTCATATGTCATCTTGTTTTTGTCTCTCTTTTTACTTTTTTGGTTATCCTTTCTGCTATTCTTTCTTCTATGCTCTCCTCCAACTCTCTCTCTCCTGTCTTTTTCTTTCAGGTTCTAAGGCTTCCTTTAATATTTCCTGCAAAGGTAGATTCTTTTTTGCAAACTCTCTTAGTCTGTTTGTTTGTGAATATTTTATACTCACCTACATATTTGAAGGACAGTTTTGCTGGATAAAGAATTCTGAGCTGGCAGTTTTTCCATCAAGTTCTAACATGGCCTACAAAGCCCTGCATAGTCTGTTTACTGCTTGTCTTTCCAGCCAAATCTCCCTAACTTGTGATGCTCCAGTAGCACTGATCTCTCAGTTCCTCCAGCTCTTTCCCATCCCAGAGCCTTTGCACATGCTTTGCACGCTGCCTAGAGTGTTCGTCCTCCCTGTCTGTTTCTGGATAACTCCAACTCTTCCCAGAGATCAGCATTATCCAAATTGATAAGTTACTTCTTATTCTTATTCCATTATCTATATATACTATCTTTATTTAATCATTCCTCATTGATAGTTAGATTATTTCCAGTCTTCTGTTTTTATAATTTACAATCCCATATATAAAGTATATCTATCCAATAAATTCCTAGAAGAATTGCTGAACTAAACAGTACATGCAGACAGTTGAGCACAGTGGTTAAGAATCAACCCAATCAATAAATGCCAACTTATTAGTAGTATTTAAAGTTTTGATAATGACGTATTTCTCCCTATGTTACCAGTTTATACCCCTAACATTATGAAAATGACTATCTCTTCACACCCTCACCACAGTGTCTTATTAAATTTTTTTAATTTCTGCTAATCTTAAAACTGAGCATAGCTTCTCAGAATACTTTTAATTTGTATCTCTCTTATTAGGAGTGAATTTAAGCATATTTTCACATGTTTAAGTTCATTTGTGTTTCCTTTTCTATACCCTGACTGTTCCACATGCTTTGCCCATTTTGTTGTTTTTTATATTTTCCTTATTGATTTGTAGGAGTTTAATTTTATATATTGGGGAGTTTAACCTTTGTGATATGAGTTAGTCTTTCATGGTGTTCAATACTTTTTCTTCATAGTACTTATTCCTATTTTTGATTACGTAATTACGTATTCATGATTTTTTTTTTTTTTTTGAAGTATTGGGGGTAGGGATTGAACCCAGGACCTCGAGTGTGGGAAGCTGGCGCCCAACCACTGATCCACATTGGCTCCCCTGAGTTGGTTTTTTCGTTTGTTTGCTTGTTGTTTTTTTGTTTTTAGGAGGCATCAGGAACTGAACCCAGGATCTCCTATGTGGCAAGCAGGCCCTCAACTGCTTGAGCCACATCCACTCCCTTATGATTGCTTTTTAAAGCTCCATAAAGTCAAAGTCCATGTGTATTTTGTCCATCAGTGTATACTGAGCATCACGCAAAATGCTGAACACATGATAGATGTTTGATAAATGTTTCATGAGTGAATAAATGGGTCAAATATGACAAAGTGAATCTTGGTACATGAATAGACTGGGAAATTGGAAGGGAAACTACTTTGATGGAAATGTGCTGAGTTTGGTTTTGGATATGTTGAGTTTTAAGGTGGCAGACAGTATTATTAGTTGAATATGCACAAGATCTTACTTTGGCAAGAAGCCCATATGGATTTTGGAGTCATCACCATGAAGTTGTTTTGGAAACAGATGATCTCTGATAGAAAGAATGTCATGTGAGTGTTCATAGACAAACACTTCCAATCAGAAACAATTTCGGGTAGTTCTAATTGTCATAACTCCGTTTTAAAATAAATATGAAAAAAGGGAAAACAGAAGTATTATATTTATAAGTACAAAGATATAGAAAATGTAGAAATATTTTAATGCCTTGGAACAGTAATGATTATTGAAAAGTATTCAGATAATATAATATTACCCAAATTACTTACTGTGAAGAAATTTAAACCTTTACTCATGAAAAATTGAATCCATCATAATCATATAAGCTTCTGGAAATTCAAAATACTCCTTCGTATGAATTAGGGTATTTGGTTTATTAATATATTGTGTTTTTCAGTATATAATTGGACACTGATTATATTTTCTATCACTGAGAGATTAATTGCTTTCAGTTTAATCTCCAAGTCTGTATTAAACTGCATGAAAATTTTTTTTAAAAATCTTCTGCAAAGAAATGCTTATATTTTCAGAACAGAGAATTTCTCCTAAAGTAGGCCATACATATTAATACAGATGGATATTTTTATGACTACAGACATTCAATAGCCATTTTGACTTAAATGTATATGAATTAGTGCCTTTAATAAATCTGTTGTGAAATTGTAGTCTTTGTTCAATAATTGTAAGAACAAAAATCAGCAGGAATTCTATTCTGACAACACGAGAGATGTGGGATCCCAAATGTTAATCTCAATTTTCAAATGATCCTAAGGATGGGGAAAGATACCATCTTTAAACTATATATTATTTCTCCTTAACATTAAAAATATATAGGGGAGCGGGCGTAGCTCAGTGGTTGAGCACCTGCTTCCTATGTATGAGGTCCCAGGTTTAATCCTCTGTACCTCCTTAAAAAAATCTGAATATAAATTAGAAATACAGATATAATTATGGGGTCAGACAAGTCATTCAGGACAAAATCCTTAGTCACATTAGAATAGCTTTCTACTTAGATTGTAGCTGTCTTTGTCTTATTGATCAGAAATCCTGGTATTTCTGAGTATTTTTATCATGAGAGCAAGGTTGTTATGAAGAGTCATCAGATTCTTCCCTGCAGGTTAGTTGCTTGTCATTGATGAATGAAATGATCTGTAACCAAGACATAGAAAGTGTGAAGGAAGAAAATAAATCAATTTGAACCATTGCAGTAGCAGTTTATCATGGTCTCTCTGGCTAAGCATGTACTGGCTCTGGATACTAGAGGTGTCTATACCATGTCATTTCAGGGACTTTTAAGAAGCTAGTCATTTGCTTATGCAGAGTTTATAGAGGTGCTTATTTTCTACTTAGAATAGGAACACTCATTCATTAAGAGAAAAAAGAAGCTCTTACGCAACCCATGTTAATAGGAAGTAGTTATGGAATTTTTTTGCCCTGGGTCTTATTTTATACAATAAGAATGGATAATACAATAAGACTGGAAGTAAATATAAAATAAAGATTTTTCCCCTTAATTATGAAAACATCCATGGTACTGCTTCTTAGCATTCTCTAGGAAGCAAATGGTGATAGAGAAAGTTTTATTTCTTTCAAACAGTTTCTGTTCCTGAACTTTTGCTATGTCCTTTGCTGAGATTTGGGGGAATGGAAGTCAGCAGTTCATTATAGCTCAGTTACTTCCCAAAGAAGCAGGTTGCTTAGCCAAGGACTCAGTTCTTCAATGGATTAATGTAGATTCCACCCAACAAAGAGGCCCTGATAAGCTGTATACAAGAACTGATCCAAAAGGTCAATTAAAATCCTTTGAGTAGACGTATTATTATTCTACGATAGACTTATTATTCTAGCAATGGAAGAACTCCTATCATTGATGTAAAGGCAGTGGCCACCAGAGGTTCTGAGGGATGGGAGGGGGAAGAATAGGTGTAATATGGGGGCATTTTTGAGACATTGGATTTGTCCTGCATGACATTGCAGTGACAGATACAGGCCACTGTATATTTTGTCATAACCTACAAAATTGTGCGGGACAGAGCATAAACTATAATGTAAACTGTAGTCTATGGTTAGTAGCAATGCTTCAATATGTGCTCATCAGTTGTAACAAGTGTACCACGCTAATGAAGGATGTTGTTAATGTGGGAAAGTATGGGAGGGGAAGGAGTGGGCATATGGGAATCCCATATTTTTTTATGTAACATTTATGTAATCTAAAGCTTCTTTAAAAATAAAAAAAAAAAATTAATTAAAAAAATAAATCCTTAGCAGTACTCAGAGATGGCATGAAGGGGTGGAAACAGCAGTTGATCACCACCTTGTAACTCATTCAGGACCCATAGCATGGATGGATTCACCTCTGCTCCACATCAAACCTGTACAGGCCTTGTCCAAACCTGAACCACCCAGGGCACTCTCTCAGGACTCCTGCGCTGACTCAGCATGGTGCTGTTCTCTTGTTCTGATGAGGACAAAAAGTTCTCATTTATAGAAATATGGCCAAATAATTGCTTGCTTACTTCTGTCTGCATCTTTTATTAGCTAACTAACTTGGTCCCATTATAGCAATGGAAGCTAAGTTTAGCAAATTATTTGGCTGTTTGTGTTTAGTGCACAAAATTCTTAATTAAGTAAAATACCACAATCCATTGTAAATCACTTTGCTAGACTTTCAAACTTATAAGGAATTTTTCATTGTCCAAAAGCTACTTTCAAACCCCTGCTGATCTGGCATTCATGCACTGATTCCCTGTGGAGCTGAGTAAAAGAATGTAAAGAGACCCAATTAAAGAAACTGAGCCAGAATAGATAAGCAGAGGCCAACTTGTCCATCCTTCTGCCTCCAGGCAAAAACCATCTACTGTACCAAATTTTTTTGCCTGAATCCTGCTGACAAAAATATTCACCACATGTAAATGACAAGTCATAATCCAGTTATTGCAACTAAAGCAGATTGTTAACTGTTCAGAGACTTATTTATTGTATTGCAAAGATGCTGAATAGGAAAGCTTGTCCTAAATTGTCTTAATTTCCCTTTCTAGAAAGTCATTTTGTGCAGGAAATGTACTGAAATAATTGTAAAGATGTGGAAGGTTTGTGTGCAGGAAATAAAGGTGTCTTTCTCATCTTATAAAGTGTATTTTTTTTAATTTCCTTTCACTTTAGGTCTACCTTATGGATGGGAGGAAGCTTACACAGCAGATGGAATCAAGTACTTCATCAAGTAAGTACAAGCATCTCAACCAAGTAAGCAGTTTTCTTCACATCTGGAATGAACCTGGAAGTTGCAGAATAATCAGCAAAACCAAGAAACCCTCTTAGAGGTTACAAAAATTAGTAACAAGAAACAAAGCCTCACATTTTCATTTCATGTGATTTAAATGCTAATACCAAATATCATTGGGGGAGGGGGAAAGCCTAGTAATAGTTTCAAGAAAAACATAAAAAAATTGAAACGGGATCCGTCATTTGAACTTAAATGTTGGCTGCTTGAAATCACTTGCTTTACTAATAGTATTAATATGAAAAGTTAATATCTAATGAAAAAATTCATTTCATATCTCTTCAAACTTAATACTATTAATGACTTTTTTTTAATGCTTTACAATGTACATAGCTCATTCATTCAGCTAATATTTTGGGGGCGTTTGCTGTTTTCCAGGCAGTGTTCCATGCCCCAGAGAGAGAGTGGTGAAATATACAGAATAGTACCATGGTATCATGAAATTTACGTAATGGTGAGGAAAAACTGACAATCAATAACTAATGAGATAAATGGGACAGTATATGAGTAAACTGCATCTCAGTGGATTCTCAGAATCACCCTTTGAGATGTGTGCCTTATCATTTTCCATTTTAAAGATGAAAAACATGAGAGACTTGAGTAGTTGCCAAAAAATCAACAGCTACTCAATTACCAAATGAGAACTAGAATCCAAATCTTCTGACTCTAAAGTCCTTTCTACTGTATGAGACTATTGCTGATAGAGACCCTTTTTTGAAAACTGCAAGAAGAATCCATTTTCCAGCTGCTGGACTGGATCGGTTTATCCCATTCAAAGCAGTCTGACGTGCTTCCACCTTGTTCTGGGTTACTCCTTTCCTGTCAGAGTTACACTGTGAAAGCACAAAGGGGAATCCCAACAGACTTCTGAGATCACAAGAACTTTGTAGCTGATGAAAGAAAAGATACAGAGGAAGGGAAATGAGTACTTATTGAACATCAGTATGTTCCAGGCATATGCTAGGTATATTTTTCTGTACATTGTGTCATTTACTCCTCTAAACAATGTGGAAAGTAGATGTCACTGGTCATGTGTGCTTGGCACTTATTAGGATGGTAGCATGATGATGTGGCTACACTCTGCCCTCAGCCACGCCTGTCCTCTAAAAGGTCCCCCAAAGAAATGCATGATCAAAGGAAGGCAATTCAAACTAGCATTCATTATTAACGGGAGTTTCTGAATTCAGAAGCCTTTAAAAAAATATCAGTAAATGATTCTGGGCCCTGTAGGGAACCCTTTTACCTAAGCTTAGCCATCTGTCAGTGCATCCTAACCAAAGCTAATATCAGAGCCTATTAGTATAGTGCCAGGGAAGAAGGTTTACGAGCACTCGTAACTGCCACAGGAAAAAAAAAAGAGCAAGAGGTGGGCAACCAGTGAGTGAATGTGACCCATTGCCTAGTTCCCTGCTGGCTTAAGCCAGCATCCTTCCACCAACTGTGATAATAGCATTGGGCTAGTACTACAGGGAGAGAAAAGAGGAAGGCGTTCCTGTGGAAGGAATAGAAAACCACTCTACATTTATATAGTCTCAGTTGCTCCACTCCTAGAAAATATACCCCAAACCATGTGTTTTGGAAGCCCTTGACCTTAATCCTGACTCATCCTGACTGGTAAAGAAAGCAGAAAAGAGGTGATAAGATAAATTTGTTTCCCCAAGAGGCAATTGTGGGTATCTGTCCCACCATTACAGTGGGAGAAACTGCCACACCGTAGTAAAATTGAGAAGCCAGGATCAAAACACAGGGTTGTCTCACTCCAAACCACCCCCCCACACACACACTCATGCTGCACCACTTCCATCCCCTTATTTTTATCTAGTATTTTTATATCTGACAGTACATTATAAAAAAGATCTTGATTTAGGTAGAGCACTAGACTTCCATTTTTAAATAGAAACTTAGTTCTAAGAATAAATCGTTATCTCCTCAAATAACAAAGATAAGAAAATCTGACAGTATAGGGGTGGTGGCTATATGTGAGTTAATTGTTCATTATCATCTAACCCTGTTCAAGCACCAAGACTTATTTTAACTAGTCCTGATGGAAGTCTTAAATGTATATACTGCCCTGCTTTCTTATACTAAAGTTTCTAAACAAAGCCATTATCAATATCAATCATTATACTATAATACTGTGAGTTCTGCAGGGGAATACAAAGGTGTGAAGTATATAGGCTAGAGTAGAGATACAGTTGTCTTTTCCCACTGCTTCAACATAACCTGTCCGTCCCCTCATCCCAGTCTCCATTTTTTCCCTATACATATACCCCACACTCTCTTCCCCTGGAGTTTATTCGGAGAGGACAGGACACCAGATAATCAGGCTAGTTTGAATTAATAGTCCCCAGTTATGGGTCTAAAAGGATTCTTCTGAAAGTCAAGTACATAAATATCCTGGTGCAGGCGAGTTTGATTACAGGAAGGTGATCTGGTATAGAGGAAAGAAGAGCTTGGGCTTTGGACTCAGAGAACCTTGGCTTTAAATGTTGGTGCCTCCACAAGATAGTTGAATGACCTTGGACATTTACTTAACCTCTCTGGGCTTTAGTTTCCTCATTTATAAAATGGAAATAATATTAGCACTTCATAGAGTTTCTGTCCAGAGTGAATGAGCTTACGCATTTAAAGAGCCTAGCTCAGCATCTGGCCCAAAGTAGGTACTCTCGGCAAAGGTTAGCCCTCTCTACTCCTTCCCCTTGCTCTGATATTGTGATAATGGTTATTGTGTAGCTCTCAGCTGTGTTCAGTTAGGCAATATTGCTAGCTAAGTAATAGCTGCCTAAGCAAGTTTCTACCATATGTCTTTCTTGAAACTATCTCATTTTTTGTTATGATTTTTAATTTTCCTCCTCCCACTGCTCCAATCAAAATTTTAAACTTGGTTATCCTGTATTAGCTTTTGAGATGGGAGTGGTTCGTTTGACAGGTGAATATTTTGGAGGCAAGAAATAACAGGTAATGAACACTAGGACCTTGCCTTTCTCATCTCTAATTAAAAAGGATCAGTGACTGAAATCACCATCCCAGGACACTGGAGGAGATAATGGTCCATATACATGTACTCTCTTTCCTGATACTGACATCTGTTAGTCTTCCCAGAAATTGAATTGTTCCATCTCATAGAAGCCAAGCCTCAGGCAAAGGAATGAGCATAACTGTCAGTGCTGGCTCAAGAATGCCCAGACTAACATAGTCCTCTCTGAATATTCCTGCCCATCCACATGTCTATTGCACATCTGTAATACTTTGTAGTAATCTACTGAACTAAATTTTGATGCAAGAAAAGAAAGCGTTTTACATGGTGTAACAAATTTAATTAAAGTGTTTGCATTGCTAGAGCTAGTGTTTCATAAAATTCACAAGTATACTTTTCGTAAATGTATGTGTGTATATGACTGTTTATTATATGCAAACTGTGCATATGTCTATACATATGTCTATATATATATATATATATATATACATATATACACACACACATCAATGTGTGTATGCATATATGCATGTAGGTAGGGTTTGCCTACTTTCTCTTAAAGAGTGTGTGTGTATATATATACATGCATTCAAGGAAAATTTTTCTTATTTTCTCCTTAGAGGGTTGCAGCTTCCTTAACTTTAATTGCAAAATGTAAGTTATCTTGATGGTGCTTAATGAAATATCTGATTAAGGTGACTATTTTTTCTACCCAACTTCTTATCTTCTCTTTGAAGTTATATACTACTAAAGATTTATGGTAGTCTTTGGTATGATTCCACTTTAAAAGTTGTTAGACTTTAAGGGAGCGGGATGTGGCTCAAGCAGTTGAGCACCTGCTTCCCACATGGGAGGTCCCAGGTTCAGTCCCTGGTGCCTCCTAAAAACAAAAACAAACAACAAGCAAATGAAAAAACCAACTCAAGAGAGCCGCTGTGGTTCAGTGCTCAGTGCTGGCTTTCCACCTACAAGGTCCCAGATTTAATCCCCAGCCCCGGTACCTCAAAAAATAAAAAAATAAAATAGTTGATAGACTTTATAGGTATATATAATTTAATGACACTTTAATGAAAGTTGTTTTTTACTAAAAATGAATATAACATTACAAATTAGACATAGCTGCTAGATTGTTTTCATTGTACTGTTCTATCTTTCAATTGAAAGATTCATATTCACTCTGATTGATGATCATGCTAGTATTAGTTATCTATTGCTGTGTAATAAATTTCCAAAATTTTGACAGCTTAAAACAGCAAGTATTTATTATCTCACCCAGTTTGAGAGGGTCAGGAATCTAGGAGGTTGCAGGGGCTTAGTGGAGCTGGAAGATTCACTCACATGGCTGCTGGCAGGAAGCCTCAGCTCCTCACCGTGTTGTGGGCCTCCTTGTAGGGATGCTAACAGCATGGCAGCTGGCTTCCCCAACAGCAGGTGATGGGAGAAAGAGAGCAGGAGGAGAGAGGCGGAAAACACCAAGATGGAAGCCGTAGTCTTTCATACCTAATCTTCACAGTGACATGCCATCACTTCTGCCATATGCTATTGGACATAGAGGCCAACCCTGGTACAGCGTGGGAGGGGACGACACAAGGGTGTGAACAACAGGGGATGGGATAATTGGGGCCATTTTAGAGTTGCCTGCCACAATGCTTTCACAATGTATGCATAAATATATATAAACCATATATCTGCATAATCCATGTATCTATAGATACTTGCTTTGAACATTAAATTATACTGCTGGTGATTTTCAAATAGACCATAATCATTTCTTTTTAAAAGCTATTTAAACTTAGCTTATAATTTTCCATGCATCCATTTGGGTTAATACACCTTACTCTTAGATCCTAAAATCTGAGATCTCACTCCTCATGTTATAAAACCTGTTCTCTGTTACATAGGAAATACTATACTTAGAACAAATGCATATCTGTTATAGGGAGTCTATGTGATTTCTGAATAAATCAGTGGCAGGTGGGACGCATGCCACACACCTTTGCAATCCTTGATCTTCTAGAGCATATTGTTAACACAAGAGCTCTGCCAAGATGAACTGTAATAATGCAATTAGTAGACTAATTGCTGAGCACAATAAACAATGAAAACCCCCTCCCCACAGAAGGTTCTTATAAGATGTTTAGTATTTAAGAGCTTTGCTTTTATGACTCTGAAGAATAACTAGTTTCCACTAGGCTTGGTTTTTCTCATTTGTCTCCAGACTTATGACCCTAACTGACTGAATTTGTATATAGCAGGACAGCCTGTTAGGTTGTTCTCAGGCAGGAAAGAACGTGAAACATAACCTATGTATGAATAAATATTTGTCATTGTCAGCCTACTCTATACTATTAATTAAAAGCTTGGGGAGGGAAGCAGATGTGGCTCAAGTGATTGGGCTCCCGTCTACCATGTGGGAGGTCCCAGGTTTGATTCCCAGGGCCTCCTGGTGAAGGTGAGTAGGCCCGCATGGAGAGCTGGCGCAGCAAGATGATGCAACAAAAAAGAGCCACAGGGGAAAAAGACAATGAGAGACACAACAAACCAGGGAGCTGAGGTAGCTCAAGCGATTGAGTGCCTCTCTCCCATGTCACAAGGTCCCAGGATCAATTCCTGGTGCCTCTTAAAAGAGAAGATGAGAAGACAAGCAGACACAGAAGAACGTGCAGCAAGTGGACACAGAGAGCAGACAGCAAGCACAAGTGGCAAGAAGGGGGAAATTATAAAATAAAATAAATCTTTAAAAAAAAAAAGCTTGGGGAGCAGGTGTAGCTCAAGTGGTTGAGCACCTGCTTCCCATGTAGGAGGTCCTGGGTTTGTTTCCCAGTACCTCCTAAAAACAAAACAAACAAATGAAAAAACCAACTCTCATTGGGGAGCAGATGTAGCTCAGTAGTTGAGCATCTGCTTCCCATGTACGAGGTCCTAGGTTCAATCCCTGGTACTTCCTAAAAATAATAATAATAATAAGCTTATGTTACATCATATCTTCTCATTTATAAAATAAAGAAAAAATAGAAAACACAAAAGACTTTGAAGTTATGATTTCTTAGGCTCTAACTTTATTTTGCAAATAGAGTCTATCTTAGGTAATTCTAAATGTAATTAGAAATTAGGGAGAGTGGCGAGGAGAGGCTGGCGGGAAGGGACAGTTTCTGGATTGGAAATACAAAGCTTTTCCTAAATCCCTGGCAGATTATTTTAGCTCCACTTTGGTGGATACTGTAAGAGCCCTTCTCTGAATACCTCGTTAATTTGGCTGCTTTGATTCATTTTCTTCAATGAGTTAGGAAATGTCCACTGACAGACTAATAAGGTCAAAGACTCTCTTGATAAGGTGACAGAGCAATTTCTGTGCAACTAACTTCAGCCTAGAAAAGGAAAATATATATAGGCTCCTTGCTGTCTTTTGCATGTATGAGAATCCTGAGTGTTTCTTTCTTAATGAGAGCATTACAATGAAGCCAACAGAGGTCTTGAAGGAGGAAATATGGACCATTTTAATATTTTGCCCCCAAACACTTCTTAGCTATGAATAAGTTGTAAGGTGCTGAAAGTTTTGGATTTCAAAGCTATAACCATCTATTTGATATGGTGCCTGGTATGCACAGGGACTGGAAAAATATTTATCAAATGACTGAATACAGTCATTGGCAGTTTAGGGAAGCAACTGGTGAGGGGAAAAAAAAAAATATATATATATATATAAGCTGATATATATATCAGCTTTAGTATCAGGCAGACCTGGGTTCCAATGTTCATACCAACTTTTGAGCATGACCTTGGTATGCTATTTCAATTCTCTAAACTCCCTTTTTTCATCCAAAAAACCAAGGACTATGATTTCTATCTCCCAGTACTGTCTGAGGAGCTAATGAAATAAGGGTTGAAAGGCCCCCTGGCAAAATACTGGCACCTGGTGAGTGCCTAACGGATATTAGCTCCCCCTCCCTATTTTATACTATTGCTATTTGCCAACTAAGGAGTTTTAAATAACAATATTTGCACAGCTGAAAACAGAAACCAGTAGCCAGAACCTCACATTTGCCACTGTTCAGCCAGTCAAAAGCCCTGTGATAGGAGCAGAGAGGTTACATTGCTCATGAGCCTGAGACAACTTGCTCTGGATTTTCTATAAATACCCATGAAAGGGTGTAGGGATATGAAGCACTGTATGAGAAATTGCCATTTAGACAAAAGGCCAGCCAGCTGGCTTGGGTTAGTCAAAATGGCAAAGCCCACTGAAATGCATAAAACATCCAGATCTAGACATACAACATCAAACTCTTTTTTCCCCCATTTAACCTCTGACAGGGAAAACTTAGGCTTGATGCATGCTTTTCAGTATTCCATTAGGATAATATAAGTAAATCCTCTCCGATTACATAAAGTATTTTGGAAACTCATCACCTTTCTGGGTTTTTTTTTATTTTTTCCAGCCAGATGTGGAATTCTCTCTACCGCCTGGACCCTCTATTTAAATGAAATTACACATGCTTTTTGTCAAATAATCTTCTTCCAAATCTAGTTGCTTTGTCCTTAAATTACTTTCCATGATGCCCTCAGTACCTTTTTGTTCATCTAACAGAGTTACAATATAGTATATAATCTCTCTTCCTACATACTTAAGTTTCAGGCACTTTTTGAGCTTTAATGTCCTAAATGATGCCTTTTCCTTTATAGACCCTTATCTTTGAAGAGGCAGCTGAGGAAAAGGGAGGGGTTAGGCAGAATACTAGCCCTTCTAAAGATGTCCACATTGCATAATCTCCAGAACCTGTGAAGATGTTAAGTTATAGGGTAAAGGGGAATTAAGGTTGCTAATCAACAGACCTGCAAATAGGGAGGATATCCTGGATTATCCGGGTGGTCCAATCTAATCACATGCGCCCTTAAAAGCAGAAGAGAGTCAGAGAAATCTATGCAACCACGAATGCAGGGTCAGAGCCATGTTGCTGGCTTAGAGATGCAGGAGGGGGCCATGAGCCAAGGAATGCAGGCAGCCTCTAGAAGCTGGAAAAGACAAGGAAAAGGATTCTTCCCAAGAGCCTTGGAAAGGAATGCCATCCTGCCAACTCCTTGACTTTAGGTCAGTGAGACCCATGTCAGACTTTTGTACTACATTTGTGGTAATTCATTACCACAAGAATAGGAAAGTAATTTAAGGAGTTAGAGGTGGAGGGGAGAGGGTAATGGTTATGGTGTACCTAGAAGACATCAAATTAGAGAATTTATGTGTGGTACCTCAAACTATTGAGGCAGGTATTAAATGTTTTATAGATGAGGAAACTAGGGCTCAGAGTTCAAGTAACTTGCCTAGAGACACACAGGTAATCAGTTAGTAAGTGGGCAAGCTGGAATTTCGAACCAGTCCCACATAGTCTGTATAGAACAATAGTGACCCTGGTATGCACCCAAGCCCTAACTTTGCTACTGTGTGACCTCGGACAGGGCACTTAAACTCTCCAGGCCTTAGTTTCTTAAATTGTAAAAAGAGTAGAACAAAATAAGGTTCATGAGATTTGTATGAAAAGCAAGTTAGAAAATGGGAAACATCGTAAACTACAAAATGCTTACCTGATATAAAGTCTTATCCAGCTATATTCTTATCTGAATGTAGGTAAAATTGCATATGTAAGACCATCTTTCTTTGAAAATGAACAAATGTATGTTAATACTACAAGATATTAATATCAAAGAAACCAGACACAAAATACTACATATTGCATGATTTAGTTTATATAAAACGTAAATATAAATCAATTTATTAAGATGAAATTAGATTAGTGGTTATGTAGGGCTGAGGAAGGAATGCTAAGTTGTGTGGAGTCTTTCTTTTTGGAGTAATAAAATGGTTCTAAAATTTTTGAGGTGATGAATGTACAACACTGTGATTACACTAAAAGCCATTGATTATACACTTTGGATAGATTGTATGTATGTGAATTTATCTCAATAAAAATGCTTAATAAATAAATAAGTGTATAAGAATAACCAGAAATAGCAGCTATGTACAGCAGGGGAAGCAGAGAGAGATTGAGAGGAGAAGAATTCTTATCGTTTTGTTTTTTTTTATTAGTAGTAGTGAAATAATGAAAATGCTCTGATAATGATTGAAGTGATGAATGCACAGCATTCATTATACCAAATAGCATTGATTGTACACTTTGGGTTAACTGTATGCTTTATTAATATGTATCAATAAAATTTTTTTGTTTCAAGTGAAAAAAAAAATAGAATACATTGCCACATGATGTAAAAAGTATAAGCCTTCTGAGGAAGCAGAAAGAAGTTTCCTCTGACACAAGCTTCACACCAGTGAGCTTTTTATTCATAGTTACTCAGATAATTTTTTCAGTTTTATGGCAAATACTTTTTAAAAGGGAATAATAGCTTTAGAAATATAATCTATGATCATTGAATTAATCAATCATCCTCTTTATTTCATATTGTGAAGCTGAAGAGCCCCCTCAGATGGACATTTATTCCATCCCAGAGCTGGGGTTATTGAAACCAACCCATATAATGTAGCCTCAGAGAGGAGTTTAACATAATGATTAAATTCTCAGAAGTGAGATACTAGTTCTACATCCTGCCTCTAACACTTACTGGTTTTATGACCTGGAGTAAATATTTCACCTCTCGAAGTATTGGTTTCCTCATATAGAAAATGAAGATAAGTATATCTCTCTCTCTCCTTTAAAATATAGTAAGTTCTGAAAGACAGTTAAGTCTATTTATTCACAAGTCCAAGGTGGCACCAGTCAGTATGGAAAGTTCATCAGATCTAGTAGAGGTGATGGCATGGTTTCTGTTTCATCCCTTATTCAGTTGTCATTTGAACATGTTCTGACTTCTTCTGTATTTTCTCACACTACCATGATCAAAACCAGCATGAACTTTTAAGAGTCACCCAAGGATGGAATCTTTAACTGCAGAATAATTTCTTTCTTTGAAAAAGTAATTGTACCAACTATTGGGCCTGGGATGTTTCAGTTCTATAAAATAACTAACTGAGCAATCCAGACCTGTGTATAGTCTTTAAATAAATATAATTAGTATTTTGCATATTTTTTCTCAGGAATTTTCTTTTCAGCATTCATCTTTTAGAAGTCTAGTGACATAGCAACTTTTTCCAATTTTATGCATAAGTACTATAATTTTCAATTCTTGTCATATAATTTCATATCTGAGACCTAAAGATTTTTTAATCATTTCAAAAGCTATCCAATGTATATTTTTATAGAAAGTATATATATATATATTATAAATACATAATTAAAATAAGATTTGCCCTCAAGACTGTAAGAATTTTGATAGAATCCTGCTAATATTTGCTCAGAACCTCACTAGATTTCCAAATGCCAAATTATAAAATGCCCAACATCTGTGATGTTTACAAGGTTTTATAATGAGAAGTACTCATTTTATTTTAGTGGTACATTTCCAAAATTATATGAAGGGATTTCTTATATATCAATGGGAACAAAATACCTCTAATTTTCTCACAAACATTTTGGAATGGATACTGCATATTACTAACTTGTAGTCATTCTCATAACCAGTGTCTGTGACAAGATCACGTGCTATGTTATTATGGTTTGGTAACTTTTATAATTTTATTGACATGTTCATTCTTTATCCTTAGCCTCTAATTTGTTTTCAATCGAGATTATTTTTTAAGTATACATCTTTTATAATCATTATTTCTTGTAGCTTATGGCCAATTGTAAAATTTTCCAGAGACTTAAAATTACTGGTGTCTGAAACCGACTGATTCCACATTTATTTAATTATTGTCTTTGTTTTCTGATTCTTATGAATACTATATACATAAGATTATTCCCCAAAAATGACATTAGAAGTTAATTACCTGGGCTTATTATTCTGCAGCTTTATCTAAAACATGATAAAATAATACATGCAAGTCTTGCTAAATTCACGGTGATATATAAATAGTGTCAGCTACAATGGACGATTAACAAAAGAACCACTTTTATCAACACAGACAGTTATAAGAATGAATATATACAAAATTAGTGTGCTTTTTGTCTTTAAGGCATCTTTCTCTTAACAGAGGCTGTCCTACATTTTTATTTTGAAAGAAAGCATTTTGCATGCTAGGAGGTATGAAACATAAGGAGGGTAATTATAATGGGATTTAAATAATTCACTGACATTTCCTTGCCAATAAAATAAAGCATGTTCTCTTAGGTTTTCTTTTTATAAGCTCTAAAATATGTCTTTCAATTTACTATTATGAAAGAAAAGACACAACACTGTCATCTTCCCAGATCGAATATTACTGTTTTCCAGCAACAGATTTGGTAATCATTCAGAGGCAAGTAGTAGCTTTTTAGATTTTCACTTATATCTGAACATTGTTAATTGTTCCCCAAATCAGGTCAGTTGCACTGTCTGCAGGAACATTTGTCAGAGGTACTGCATGTTCAAATGCAAGATTTTCACATTTCATAGTCAGCCTCATTTATTTACCAGACCTCTAAATTTTTTATACTAAGTAGCAACATCTCACTTTATGAACCATGAGGGCCTTTATTAATTAAACAGAGTCAACAAGTTTGATTTGTTCTCTCGCTTCTCAGCTAAATTACTAAACACATATATCAGAAAGGAAACATTTCTAATACTAGAATATTGTCCAAGCCAATCTCATCAGGGATTATCTCATCAGGGATTATCTCATCATACGAATTATGTCAAAGCTCTTTCCCCAACAATGCTCACAAGGACATAAAATTTTATGTGTACACATAAAATCAAATGCATACACACATATGGCCCCATTCCAGCATTATAGGAAGAGTTCCAAACTTTTCTTAAAATAATCAGAAAGCTCTAATTATCAATAAACTTGCCATGAACATTTATTGAACATCTACTCTTTAGAGGACTCCACATACATTACCTGACATTGTCCCATTGGCTCTTGATGCTTTCACAAAACATCCAGATATGAAATATGTATTTAAAGCACAGAACGCCATTGCTTAAGTTTTGTTTTTTTACTAGTGAGTGCTGTTGTAATTGCACATTTGGTGTTTAGGTGTGTGTATTTCTAACCATGTACAGAAAAGTATATTGTGAACCTAAGATTAATCAATTCTTTTATGATAGTACCTTTGTATTTGGGGTAAGATTGGGGGTTAGTTTTGTTTAAAAAGGATGACTTAAAATTTTCTAATACTCATTGTTCAAAGTCTATGACATCATTTTCTTAGAGCATCTGATTATTTTAAATGATCAACTTAATGTCACATCCATATGTGGGTCATTATAATATCTCAAGCATGAGAATATTATTTTTAAAAAGTCAAATAAATAGGAAAGCATACACCCAAAGTTATCCCTCAGTTAATTATTCCTATTTTTTATCCTCCCCATCCTCGCCAATTAAGGACCATTCATGGCAGAGAGTGGGGGTAAAATAATTTATTGCAATCTCTTCTTTGGAATAAGATATTTAAACGTGCTGATAAAAATGAAAGCATATATACCAAAATTTAAAAATAAGCAGAGCAGCCTCATCAAGCTTTTTCCTTTTCCTTTAGTTATAAATATTTACTCTGCACAGGACAGTGTGTCCTTATTTCACCTTGCAGTGGCATTCAGCCCTCTTATGTTAACACTCATTAGTATTTCTTTAAAGCTTTCAATTTAGGCAGCTTTCCAGCTTTATAAAGGCCTTGAAATGAAGTTAACCTGTGCAGAATCAAATGCTTTAGCAAGTTTAGTCTCCATAATAAGAAATTCTATTAAACAATTTTGAAGAGATAATAGTAATGAGGATTACTGTCAAGAGAATAATGATTCTTTGTACCACTTAACCACACTCTGAAGTCTTGAAACTATGAAAATGTCTGGGCCCTCGCCACCTCCACTTCCATTCCTTAACAACGTGAACTGTTTTGCCCCATTGTGATGCTATCAGTAATCGTCCATGGCAAAATGCATTTTTAATATTTAAACAGAGTAGTTGAACATATTTATATAGGGGATATGGAGAAAATTTAGAATCAGGATTGAAAACAAAGCAAATCCAACAATGACAGTGGAACTGACTGACCATTTGTACTATGTCCAACTTTCAGGCATTCTCATCGATAACAAAGTGAGTGCATGTTTTGCGATATTTCCAGAATTGCACCCTATGGAACACTAGCCTCTTTATTTATTTATA
>JAQZBX010047301.1:0-20511 GCA_029593785.1 Cabassous unicinctus | reverse complement strand
CTGCATGGATAAATCCAAATGCCAGTACTGATGTATCCTTTTTTTTTTTTAATGATGCATTCTTGGTATGCAGGTCTATGTTTTCATTTCATATTTATATATAAATATATATTTAATATATTTTTATATAGAATTATATATACATACACATATAACAAATGAAAAGGAGATTGTTTCTTCTCACTACAAGAAATCAACTAAAGCCCTAATAAACCTTCACAGGATGAAATAAGGGACAATAAGTGTGCAAGAAGTACAGGATTCAAAGGAAAAAATGACCAAAATAAGTGCTGCTTATCAATAATTTTTCTGAATGTAAATGGATGGAACTCTCCAATGAAAAGTCACAGATTGGTGGGATGGATTAAAAGCTTTGATCCAGGGGCACTTCTGGGAAGATGGTATCAAAGTATTTAGGCAAAGCTCAACTCTTACAAAAACAGTGGAAAAAGTGCAAACAGCTATCTGAGGAAGCTGCTTTGAGGATCTGCAACACCTTCCCACCAGTTCATTGGACTCATCCAGGACAACACTCATCCCAGGAAGCAGAGGGTGTATCCAACTGCAATCAATACTGTTTCATCCATCTGTCCATGGCATCTAAGCCCCCTTTCAATTAGAGACAGGGTGGGCAACACCATCCTCAAATCCTCAAGATTGAAGAATGAACAAACATCAGGGTTTAAAACAACCATGGACTAAAGTAGAGTTATGATTATTCCACCAATGGAAGAGCTTGTATCATTGATGTAAAGGCAGTGGACACTAGAGTTGCTGAGGGGAGGGAGAGGGAAGAATAGGTGCAATATGGGGGCATTTTTGGGACACTGGAATTGTCCTGTATGACATTGCAATGACAGATACAGCCATTTTATATTTTTTCATAACCTGTAAAAATGTGTGGGGCACAGTGTAAATTATAATGTAAACTATAGTCCATGGTTAGCAATTCTTCAATATGTGTTCTTTGATTTTAACACACGTACCACACTAATGAAAGATGTTAATGTGGGAAAGTGTGGGAGGGGGTGAGGTGGGGTATATGCAATTCCCGTATATTTTTATGTAACATTTATGTAATCTAAAGCTTCTTTAAAAATTAAAAAATATTTAAAATATTAAAAAAACTTGATCCTACTATATGTTCTCACAAGAGTCTCACTCTAGACCCAATTGCACATATAGGTCATAAAGTGATTTTTCCATGCAAGTACTAACTAAAAGAGGTCTGACATGGCCATAATAACAGAAAAAAGAGATTGTCAAAAGCTGCTGTAAGCGGCAAAGAAGAACAGAATATACTAATAAAAGGAGAAAACCACTAGGAGGACATATCAATTATTAACATGTATGCATGTAATCACAGATGGCCAAATAAACAAAGCAGTCATCAAACAAACTAAAGTGAAACATAGACACTTCTACAACAACACTTGGGATTTTAAATTAAAACATTTTCAGTAATATATATTTAATCATAAGATCAATATGGAAACAGAGGACTTGAAGAATAAATCAATAACCTAAGCTCAACAGACAAATTCAGAACATTACAACAGCCAAATAAATATTCTTCTCAAATGGAAAGAAACGCACAAAATATTCCTTTCACAGTTACATCTAAAAAGAATAAATCTAAACAAAGAAATGGTTTTTATTTTGAAAAGTATAAAACATTGCTGAAAGAAATTAAAGAGAGCCTACATAAATCGCAACAATCCCATGTTCATGGATTTGAAAATTTAATATAAGTCACAAAAGGAATCTACAGATTGAATGTCATACCTATCAAAATCCTTGCAGCCTTTTTTACAGAAATGGAAAAGCTGATCCTCAACTTCATGTGTAATTGCAAGGGGCTCCAAATACCTAAATCAATTTTGCAAGAGTGATTCAAACTTATAGGTACCACAAATGCCAATTTTAAAACTTTTTCACAGACACAGTAATCAAAATATAGTGTATCACTGGCATAAAAAGACATATTTTAAAAATTGATTGAATTGAGAGTTCAGAAATATACCCATACATCTTTGACAAGGGTGCCAAGTACATTAATTGGGGAAGGAGCTGTCTCTTCAGCAAAAAGTGTTGGGAAAATTGGATATCCATTTGTAAAAAGAATGATGTTGAACAACTACATCACAACATCCAGAAATTATCTCTACATGGATCAAGAACCTATATATAAGAGCTAAATTGATAAAATTCTTAGATGAAAACATAGGGGGTATCCTTTACAGCATGGGATATGTTATTGATTTCTTAGATATGAAAATAAAAGCACAAGCACCTAAAGAAAATATAAATAAAATGAACTTCATCAGAATTGCAAACTTTTGTACACAAAAGAACACTATCAGAAGGTGAAAAGATGACCTCATATAATGGGTTTCCATGAAAGAACTTTTCTGCTGAGTATTGATTAAATGACATAATGAATCAAAGTTCTTGGGAAACTCCATCTACTCTGTAAGTCTGGTTTTGTTGTACCTGATATTAAAATAAATGGACAGGAAAAATGATTCACAGAATTTATTTGCATTTTAATTACCTTACATCATGACATACATATAATTTTAAATATATTAATTTTTAATTATGTAAAAGTAGGTAGTCAATAATTATGGTTACAGATTTATAACATATCAACATGAAATGGAAAATGTTTTCCTGAATAGGGATTACTCCTGGAAAGAATTTTTTGTTTCCAAGCATTAAGAGTTACTTTCTCAGAAGGAGGAACTGAAAAGATTGAGCCTACATGTGGAGACATAACCTGATTTGGAAATGATTATGTAGTTTGAACTTACAGGGTTATACACAGAAGGCAAAAAATGACTTTCTCTAATCTTTCTCTCCTGTGTGAGACTCTATTAATGCATACTTACATTAACTGTACAAAAACACTTTTTGGGGATATAATGATTACCATCACAGTCACACAAGCAAATACTCTACAGGATAAAGGAAAGTGAAAATTCCTTATTTATTCAATGGACAATAGGGTTAAATTTATTCTTTCTTCAGTCTAAGACAGTGTAAATCCTTAAAAATATTTCATCTCTGATATTCTGGGACTGCAAATATTCTAGGGTCTTGAATAAATATGGTCACAGCTGCAAAGATGGGGATGCTAATTTGATCTTAAGGGTATGATATTGTAAATATTTTAATTCAATGTAGTGATCTGGGAGAATGAATCCACCTCTTTCATGGGTATACACTTTGAACCCATACTACACAGTAATCTTAAACTTAAGTGGACATTGTGACTGGGAATTAATTTTTGTTAATTAATAAGTTAAATTGCAAATAAAACTTACTTTATAATTGTTAGAAAATATGAGTAAGAAAGTGCTTTGTAATAAGTTTAAAGTTCAACTCTTTTATTCATATGTTACTTCACATAGATGTATATTTAAGTATCAATTCAATGGGATGTTTGATATTAGAGAGATATCACAAATATATTTTTTATTATTTTTCTACAGTCCTTTACTGAGAATTGTATGAGTTTATTTTAAATCACAAACTCATGTATTTCAGGATGCTAACAGAAGGCCCAATTAAAGACACTCCCTTTTCTCATTATTGCTTTATGAATTATCACAGAAATTCAGAACTGTAACAAGTATTTTCATTTCTAATTTTCAAAAACCTGCTCTCCAAATCTGAGATCAAAAATGTAAATCCTTGTCCCTGTGTTATTGATATGCTTAATCATTATTTTCCTGTTAAAGTAGTAATGGTCTAATCATTTATTTGACTGAAATGACAAGAGTTTTAACCTGAAAACTTTATCAACAAGCATATGCTTTAGTTTTTCAGACTTACAAATGTATACTAGAGAAAATTTCATTTGGAAAATTGTACCAGAGAAATCAAGAATTTTCTGAATTTGAAAACTCACAAGTAAAGGATTAAATAGTAAGTGATTAGTATGACCTACTTACATAAGGTAAAGATGGCGACCCCCAACAGGCTGGATATCTGTCCCTTCTTAGAAGCATCACCTTAATACACTGATTCCAGTGAAGGAAGGATCTTCCCTCTGGTTGCATGTGATTCATTTATATAACTGTCTACATTTTCACATGTGGAAGGGGGAGGGCTGTGGTCACTCATCATTCTTGTTTAAGATACTATCTTATTAGTTTATATGCCAAGGCAGAATAAAGCTGACACTGGGGATACCAAAGAAGTCTAATTTTCAGGAACATTTTATTTATTCCCAGGATTTCAAAATACTTATTTACATTCTTTCAGAAATGTGTGGTTCAGTAAAATAAAAAATACAAAAATCAATTAGGATGAAAAGTAAAAGTTAAGTAAATAGATTTGGAAAGGTAAGATGATTTAAAATTACAGTTAATTAATGTGGTATTGCCTTAACAGGTCTAAATCTTCATAAGGGGGAAATTCAAATAGTATGAAATTGAGAGACCAAAAATTGACAAAGATAGATATTAAAATGCAAGGAAGCCCATTGTAGAAGACAGCTGTTTTCCCACTTTAAATTTGACAAAATAACAGCAACATTATAAGTATCAATTTGTTTATTTGTACTGAAGCAATAATAATGGTAGTCATAATAGCAATGACTATAACAGAACATTAGTTTCCTTATGCAAAAACACTTTGTTCTTTGATTCTATCTTGAGCTGTATTTAATGATTTTATTATTGTTAATTTTTTCATTTTTGTTTTGCAATCACCCTTGTTTTTTGTCCATCATTGACCACTTCTGTAACTTAGTATTTATTCTTTAGTATAAATACATCTCAGTTTCTTCAATTATAAAAAGGAAATTTTTAAAAAATCTCCCTCATGTAAAAATTGAAGCTCACAACTGCCAGAGAGAAACATAAAAGTTAATGCAATTGCCTAACCCAGGTGAGCTGTAATATTTGCAATTTAATGTGTTTAGTAGAGAACAGACTATCTATATGGTAGTTATGCTTCAGAGTTTGGATGTTGAATCTTACTCAAGTGGACATTCCTACTGTGATGTAGGACATGCTTGTTAAAGTATGTGCAGTCTATATTTAAAATCAACTTATCTTATTTCCTGGACTGAAAGCCAGGCTCCTAGGTAAGAACAAGTAGTACATAAGGTATAAGGCATCATACAAAGTGGCCCTCTAACAGATGCTGTGAGTCTGGCTAGAGTAAAGGCATAGAAACAATTCAGCTGGCAGAAAGCAAGGAGAATAAGGATCACTCTACTCTCACCCTTTTCACACTCAGTGTCACACTAGGACATTCTTGAGACATAAGCTCTGAGGTAGAGACTGCCATTCAGTAAATTTTGTGAAAGTGTTCTTGGGTTCAATACAACATGGAACAAATAATCAGAACTGGATGTAGGGAGTTGACCTGCAGTACAGTCACAACAGAGATCTCAGTTGCCCCCTTGAGGAGGTCTGGATCCAGGTTGGACCTTCAGAGTTGTCCCACATATGGCCAAGTGGTTGCTCTATTGTGGACCCACATGAAGCATCTGGGATGTCCCTATGAAGCATGGTCTTTAGTCAGGCTTTTTTTTTTTTTAATTCAGGACAACTTCTTGAGAAAGGCTTGCATTACAACTGCCATATACTAATGCTCCTAGCAGCTGGATTAGTGAGTTCTTCCGTTCTAGAGGGTTTTGGGGACTCAGGGCCTAGGCCCCCCTAAATCCTCAGCATATAGCTTCCTGCATGACCTGGACATAAGTTAAAGTTAAAAACCATCCCCAGAGGGGAAAGGATGTATAGATGGTATTGTAAACCATAATATCCTCAGAATGGTAAAACTTCATTCCTGTGATGATATCACCAGACTCCATATCTGCCATCATAGGACCTTAGCCGGAACTCTGTACTCCCATCCTATGGAATGGCTTTTTTTGAAACTCCTTATATCACCCCTCAATTTCCTGTCTCTTTGCAGAGTGCTACCTTCATTCTCTGGATGGGAGAATCTTTCCTATCTGTAAGTCCAAATAAAGCTTATGTATGATTCAGTACCAGATGCATTCTTTTGTCTCACAGAGAACCCAACCCATGCCATTCAGGAATTGGGTTTGAACAAAGGTCAAGGGGAATCTGCAGAGCACAGAATAAAATATACTATATTCTATAAGCTAAAGTCAATCAGAAGTTAGAAGTGCTTAAAACAAAGGATGGTCTCCTATAGTAGAGAGCATGTGTATCATATGTTGAGAGCAAAGAGAAGTTATCTAGCAACAATCACCAACCCAACAAAAATATTGTTTCTTAGAAATTCTATTTCAGGCAGAGGACTACAAATTTTTTCAAAAGTTCTCCACAAAGAACATGTTGTCATGAAGAGCTTAACATGACTGGAAGCAGACTAACTTTTGATCTCCTTGAGTATGTATTCCATTACACTCTGGGTACTCCTGGGGATTCTAGTTAACTCACCTTTCATAGTAAATCATCTCAAACACACCCTCTGTTCTTGGCTTTTTATCCTCTTATTCAACGGTCTGACATGGATCATCAGACACTGTTATCTCATGTATTTAAGATTGTCATTTTTCCAAGACTGTCAAGAACCACCTCAGTATAATATTAGAATCATCTTCAGAAGCATTTACCTGGAACATAAATGCATATTCATTAAGAATTTCCTTCAGTGAGGGTATCAGGTCCTTCTCCTAGGCAAGAGATATCAATCAGGGGCACACTGACTATCACAGCCCTAAGTTAAGTATAGGATGCTTGCTGGGGTTTTGAATTCAGATGCATTTGCAAATACAGCTCTCTTATAACCATGTGGGGGCCTGACTTTAACTGCAGTCTCTTCTTTAGCTACAGGAGATAAAGATCTCTTCCATTATGCTATCAAGTTTATGGTGGTGACTAATAATTCTTCCTTTAAAATTACTGTAGCAGTTTGATGTTGTTTATGAATTTGAAAAATAGATACTGGATTATGTTTGTAAACTGGTCTGTGTCTCTGTGCATATTAAATTATATTGGATTCAGAGATTTCACTTTTACTTGATTAAATAATGAATAAGGCTTTGATTGGGCCATGTCAGTAGGCCCTTGTGTCCCTATCCCCTTGGTGGGTGGGGACTCACAGAGAAAGTGGAATACAGACAAGGGAGTTTGGAATTTTTGAACTGGAGCCCCAGGAAGTAAACAGGCAGGGGAAGAACACAGAGGAATAGATATGGCTCCATGGATACAAGAGAGGCCACAGGAAGATAGAGCCTTATAGTCTAAAGCTGGCTTTGTGGTGAAAGCAGAGCAGCTGAGCCCAAGGAGGACAAGCCCTGGGAGAAAGATGAGACTTATCCCAGCCTAAAGCTGATATTGGAAGAAGCTGGGACCACACAGCCTTAAGAGGGAGAGGAAGCCTGAACCCTTGCAGACATTGGCAGCCAAGAGAGCCTGAAACCTCACAGACATTGCCCACCAACTTGCATCAGCACACTTCAACATACTCTCAGTGGGAAAGTACCATTTATGGTACCTTGCATTGGATTCTTTAGGGCATTGTGACTGCAAGCTTCTATGCCAAATCAACACCCTTTATAAAAACCAACTGATTTCCAGTACTTTGCATCAGCACCCATTTGGCTGAAGAATACAGAGTTTGGTACCGGTGAGTGGGGTCATGCTTTCACAATTACCAAAACACTGGAAGAGTTTTATAAATGGGTAAGGAATTGTGAGATGCTTGGAAGAAAAGATCTACAGTGCTTTGAAGAGGATGTTGATATTAACATGGACTCTAAAGAGAATTTTTATGAGGCCTTAGAAGTAAATGATGAAACTATTATTGGAAACTAGAGGAAAGGCAATCTGTGTGTTTAAGGCAGCCAAGGGGTGCTGATGAAAAATACCAGAAATTGGTTGGTCTTTATAAAGGGTATTTATTTGGGGTAGAAGGCCACAGTTACCAGGCCATAAAGATTCTTCCTTCACCAATGTCCAGTGCCACATGTAGGAGCAAGACAGCTGCCGACATTTGCCAGGGTTCAGGCTTCTTGGGTTTCTCTCTCCCTGGGGCTCCATTTCTCCCCAGGCTAAATTCCTCTGTTTCCTCCACAAGGTCAGCTGTAGACTGTGAGGCTCTCTAGACTTTGCCTCTCTCTGCAAGGTCAGTTATAGACTCTCAGGTGAATGGCTCATGTCTTTTCCCAGGGCCTTCTCTCCTTCCTCATGCCTGAACTCTCTTACTTCCTGGGGCTCCAGCTCAAGACTCCAACAACAGAACTACTACAACTCTGTCTTTTGCCATGTCTTTTATATTTGATTCCCCACCCACCAAAGGGTGAGGTTCAATGCCCTACTGATGTGACCCAGTCAATGCCCTAATCATAACTTAATCATGCCCAGATTAACAGAACAGTTTACAAGCATAATCCAATAACTATTTTGGAATTCATAACTATATCAAACTGCCAAAGCACTATACTCCACTCTCTGAATTCCAAAAGTACATTGCAATATTCAAAAAACCTTAAATCAGTAACAATGCAAGTACAAAATCATATCATAATCAGTTTAAATAAATACAGTTGGTCTTCAGGCAATGTCTCATCTTCTGTAGAACTCTGAAACTTACAAAACCATTTAACTGCTACCGATGCACAAATGGACAGAAAAATGATAAACATTTTCATTACTGTAAAGAGAAATTGGGAGGTTAAACATGAGTCATTGGTCCTCTACAGTTCAGTAAACCTGTAGGGAATCCTCCATTCTATTTCAAAGTCCGAGAGACATTTTTAAAATGATGGTTTCTTCTCTTTGGGGCCACATGGGAACCCAACCTTTCCACAGACTTGCCCAGTGGCCATTTTCTTAGTTCCACTCTAATCAAGCATCTGAGTGTCAACCAAGCTCCAGACCTTACCCTTCAAGAGTGTTGGGGTGGTTGCTACACCTTACCCAATCTTTGAGTTAGAGTCTTAGACCCCCTAGTACAGTGAGGTGAAGACAACATTCCCCCTAACATTTGGCATACAGGCTCAACCCTCTCAGAGAAATGAGTTGAACACCTGACCTTCTCCAATCCATGGGGGACAGGTGCACCCCTCTCAGACCTATGGGATGCTGACCTTAACTGCCCTAATCCTTGAGGAATGTGCTCCACCCTCTCTGCACCCTGGGGTAGCAAACCTCTTCTAGAACATCAGATGGGAACATCCACCCTCTTCAACTGCTGGGGCACACTCACCCTCTCTGTACACATGGGAGGGGTTCATCTTTTGGCCCAAGGTGATGTCTTAATTCCAGATCTCAGCTTCCATGTTTTTCTTCTTAAAGCTGTTTCTCCTTCAATGTCTCCTTTCTATGTCCCTTTTATTCCAAGTTGACCATGGTTTTGTTCATATAGTGCTCTCAAAAACATTGTTGCTTTAGCATGCAAGAAACAATGGCCTTAGTCATGAGACAGTTAGACTTTCCACAAGTCTTTCTGAGATAACTGCACCTTCAGTTCTGATTTGCAAGTTCCAGGTTTAGCTAAGTCTTCAAATGGGGTACTTCCACCTGAAAACTTGATTTCCAGAGGCTTGGAATTTCCAGAATCAGTTTCTTTTTACTTTGTGCACAAGAGTTCAGTCCTTAGTGTATTTCACTCATCTAGTATTTTGCTATAAGCTGCAAGGAGAGGCCAAGTCACATTCTCCAAGTTTACCTTGCGAAGTTCTTCAGCTAAATGTTCAAATTCACCATTTTTAAATTCTGTCTTTCATGTAACACCAGGAGTTAATTTTGCTAACTTCTCTGCAACTTTAAAACACAATCGCCTTCCCTCCAGTTTCCAATAATAGTTTCATCATTTACTTCTAAGGGATCACAAAAAGTCTCTTTAGCCTCCATATTGCTATCAAAAGTCTCTTCAAAGTGATCTGTGCCTTTTCCATCAAGCATTTCACAATTTCTCCAAAAAATACCCCTCACCAGTTTATAAAACCATTCCAAAATCTTGGTAATTGCAAAAGCACTGCCCCATTCCTGGTACCAAATTCTGTATTAGTCAGCCAAAGGGGTGCTAATGCAAAATACCAGAAATTGGTTGGTCTTTATAAAGGGTATTTATTTGGGGTAGAAGATCACAGTTACCAGGCCATAAAGCATAAGTTTCTTCCCTCAACAAAATCCATTGCCATGTGTTGGAGCAAGACCGCTGCCAATGTTTGTCAGGGTTCAGGCTTCTTGGGTTTCTCTCTCCCTGGGGCTCCATTTCTCTCCAGGCTAAACTCCTCTGTTTCCTCCACAAGGTCAGCTGTAGACTATGAGGCTCTCTAGGCTTTGCCTCTCTCCACAAGGCCAGCTGTAGACTCTCAGGTGAATGGCTCATGTCTTTTCCCAGGGCCTTCTCTCCTTCCTTATGACTGAGCTCTCTTACTTCCTGGGACTCCAGCTCAAGACTCCAACATCAGAACTACTATAACTCTGTCTTTTGCCATGCCTTTTATATTTGATTCCCCACCCACCAAAGGGTGGGGTTCAATGCCCTACTGATGTGGCCCAGTCAATGCCCTAATCATAACTTAATCATGCCCAGATTAGCAGACCAGTCTACAAGCATAATCCAATATCTGTTTTTGGAATTCATAACTATATCCAACTGCCAAACTGCTACACTGTGTTTTAAAGTTGCAGAGAACTTAGTAAGATTAACTCCTGTTGTGTTATGGGAGGCAGAATTTGAAAATGGTGAACCTGGGCATTTAGCTGAAGAACTTTCCAAAGTAAATATGGAGACTGTCATTGGGCTTCTCCCTGCAGCATACACCAAAATGCTAGAGGAACTAGATAAGCTAAGGACTTATTTGTGCACTATGAAACCAGAAACTGATTCCAGAAATTCCAAGCCTCTGGAAATAGAGCCCCAGATGATAGTGTCCCATTTGAGGACTTAACTAAACTTGGAACTTGTTAATCGTGATTGAAGATGCAGTTATCTAGGAAAGATTTGTGGAAAGTCTTACTGTTTGATGGCTTGGACCCCTGTTTCTTGCATGCTAAAACAACAAGGTTTTTGAGAGAGCTGTATGAACAAAATAACTGTCAGCTTGGACTAAAAGGGACATAGAAGGGAGATGTTGAAGGGGAAATTACTTTAAAAGAAAAACCCTGGAAACAGGGATCTGGAATTAAGACATCTCTATGGGCCAAGAGAGGAACCCCACCCATGTGTACAGACAGTGTGAGTTTGCCCCAGCAGTTGAAGAGGGTAGATGTTTCCACACAATGTTCAGGGAGACTTTTACCACCCCAGGGTACAGAGAGGGTGGAGCACATTCTATGGGGATTAGGGAGGTTGAGTTTAACACTCCATATGTCTGAGAGGGGCAGGCCTGTCCCCCATGGAATAGGTAAGGGTAGGGCAGCAACTTGTTGCTATGAGAGGGTTGGGTCTCTTTGCCAAATGTTAGGGGAAATGTTGTCTGCACTTCACTGTACTAGGGGGGTTAAGACTCTAACCCAAATACTGGGTAAAGTGTGGCCAACTCCCCAATGCTTTTGGAGTTTGAGGTCTGGAGCTTGGTCACCAACAGGATGCTTGATGAGGTTGGAACCAAGAAAATGATCATTGGGCAAGCCTATTGAAAGGGTAGGTCCCTATGTGGCCACAGGGAGAAGAAACCATCATCTTAAGAATGACTTTCAGCCTTTGAAATCAAATGGAATATGCCCTGCAGGTTTACTGAATTGTAGAGGACCCATGACTCATGTTTCCATCCCAATTTCTCCTTATGGTAATGAAAATGTTTATCCTTTATCTGTCCACCTGTGTACTGGAAGAAGATAAAAGGTTTTGTAAGTTTCAGAGGTCTACAGGAGATGGAACTTTGATCCAGGAAAAACTGTATTTTCATAAACTGATTGTGATATGATTTTGCACTTAGTATTGCTACTGAAATAAAGCTTTTGACTATTGTAATGTCTTTTTGGAATTCAGAGTGTGGGGTGTAGCAATTTGAAATTGTTTATGAATTCCAAAAATAGATACAGGATTATATTTGTAAAGTGGTCTGTTCCTCTGGACATATTAGATAATATTGGATTCAGAGGTTCCATTTTTACTTCATTAAATAATGATTAAGGCTTTGATTGGGCCACATCAGTAGGGCATTTAATCCCCACACCCTTGGTGGGTGGTAACTCACAGAGAAACCACACCAAAGAGAAGGGAGTTTGGAGTTTTTGAGCTGGAGCCCCAGGAAGTAAACACACAGGAGAAGAACATAGAGGAATAGAGATGGCTCCATAGACATGGCTGAGGTCCCAGGAAGAGAGTGCCTGATAGTCTACAGCTGGCATTGTGGAAAGAGCAGGGTAACTCTGCCCAGAGAGAAACAAACCCTGGGAGCGATACAGGACTTATCCCAGCCTACACCTGATATTGGAAGAAGTTAAGACTACAGAACCTTAAGAGGGGGAAGAAGCATGAACCATTGCAGACACCTCCTGCCACCTTGTGGCAACATGTGGCAACAGACTCTGAGAAAGTACCTGCAGGAATCCATCCTGCAAAGTCATGTGGGAGTCTGTCAAGCAGAGCCCATGATGGCACAAAGAAATTACTCTTAACATGGAGGCTGAGAGAGATCAGAAAGAGAACAGCTGAAGAAGTTGTGCTCTCGAGCTGATCCCCAGCATGCTTTTTATTCAGGATTTTTTCGCAGTCAATGTCAGGGTGCACATGCAGGGGGACAGGCAGGTAAAGCACATGAGGGGTGTAAATAATCTCATAAGAATTCCAGGCTTACTACACTCCCCTCAAAACACTTTTAACACAACTCTGTAAACATCTCCAAATTTCATTTACTCAAACTAGTTTCCAAATAACCCCTAATAAAGTTCAGTTAACTCAGCCTTAAAAGTATTTAAAGTATATCATATCATCTAAAACAAAGAAACAAGATAAACGTTAATATGCATATCTAGTTTAATAAGCTTACATTGACAATGAGAGTGAGAAACAAGAATAACAATCAATTGAAAGATTAAATAAATATTGAACAGAGTTATAGAATGATAGATAAACAGAGGAGCTTTACACATGAACCTACTAATATTTAGCTTTTGGTTGGGAATTTTTGAATTAGTAACTGATACTAGAGTTTTGATTGAAAACACTTGTGCAGAGCCACCTTGCCCTAGGGTAGAAGTTTAACCAGTTTGATTAGGGACAATCTTTTACTGTGTTTATGATTAATGAACTTGATACTATAGATAAGTTGTGAGCACTGTGTCAATTCCTGAGGAAGTGGCCAGCCTCTTCAGGAAGGAACACAACACTCTCTGGGCAGTAAATTCCAAGGTTTATGCATTAGTCCCCAAGAAAGTGGCCAGCCTTCTCAGGAACACAAAACTCCTTAGAATGCACTTTACCTATTTTTATTTTTTACAAAACATCCCTGATATGCTTACTGTTTTAGTTTTCATTATTTTTTCTAAAATATGAAAAGTGCTGACTAGCAAGGCATTGTCTTCCTGATTAACAAGGTTTTTTGCATGATGTTATATTTTTAGGTTTGAATAATACCCACTAAATTTTTTCCCTACTACATTCGGTTTTAGGATTGTTTCAACTCAAAAGAAGAGATTTACACAAGCATTCAATAATATATATTTACATGTAACTTACAAGTTATCAAATTACTTAAGTATGTAGTATATTATATTATTAAAGTTTTGATTAGCATTTAAGCATTTTATACATAATTCATAATTATAGTAGCAAAAAATAATAAAACTTTTAACTAGTTGACATCCAATGAATGAACCTTTGTTTCTTATAGGTTAAGATTTCTAACCAGTGAAGTTATATAGGCGAGTAGCGTGATTAAAATGATTTTATTTTCTCTATTTTGTATAGCTTGAGGCATAGGCAACAACAAATTATTACTTTTTTCTTTGGGCTGTGGGGCAGCATGTTAACTTGTAATCTTAATACCCACATGGCTCCTGCTGTTAGCATTTTAATTGGAAGTGGGTCTGTGAATCACAGTGTAGAATTTAAACTTGGTTTATTGTTGGCTTTCTTATAGGAAGGGGAATGCAGGCTGGCTTGGCTTGTTTAAGGAGATACTAAAGACAGCCTTAGCAAGTTTAAAAATAAAGTGATAGTGACATAACTGGACATTATTTTTTGCAACAAACTAGCAATATTTGGGACTGCTGCATACTGCAGTGGTGTTATTTTAATTTACCATAATTTACTGTTATGCACTACCCCTGGCAGCCCCTAATGGCTGCTCTCTTTTGGAGCTATAGATCTGCTTCTTTAGCAGAGGTAGGGTAAATTAGATGAACCTGAGTTAAAGCATTCGCCACTTGATTTTTAGGCGAAGAGGTTGTTTCTGTAACATATAAACATTGTTAAATTTTTAGGAATTTTATACACTTTTAAGTATTTATATGAATGTTTTATTCATGTAACTTTAATTAACAGAGGGTTAAAGAATACCTTTTAATTTTAGAACAATTTCAAATACTTTCTACTTAGACTATAGCATATTAAATAAACTCAACTATTTTATTACTTTACCTTTTCTAAGGTAAAAGAACAAACCTTTTGCAATAATTTGAAATAAAAAGATTTGATTTTTTATTTTCAGAATTTGATTTTGAAAATGCAGGTTTGAACATTATGTTCTTTTAAAAGTGATAAAACTTGTTTCTCTAAGGAAACAATAAGGTAAAAGTATAAGAAACTAGTTTGATAAAACAGACTTTCTTTTTTGTATACTGATAATTCAGGAGAAAAACTCTTTATAAACCTTCACTAAAACAGACCAATGAATTAAGAAACTTCGAGAAAGGACAAAACTTTAACTTTGTATCAGTATGCTATTTGATACTAAAGCCTTCAAAACTTTATAGATAAACCCATCAGATCTTACTAAACTCTAACTACAAAAAACTTTATATCGGTATACTATTTGATACTAAAAGCCTTTAAAACTTTATAGATAACCCCATCAAGTCTTACTTAACTCTGACCACAAAAATTCCTTTTCCATGCACTTTCTGCATTTTCTGTATTCATTCAGGTTTTGTCCCACATTTTGCTTTTTCTTAGCAACTAGTCATTTTATCTCAGGAAAAAATTACTTTCTTTTTCCTTAATAATAAAAACACATTCTATATACTTTCTATACATAAGTTACCAAAATGACTTTGGAGACTGTTTCCAAGCAAACATTTTACAACATACAATTACCATTAGCACTAAAATTTGTTAAAATAATGATTCAATTTGGTTATAACTATTTTTATTATTTTAAATTATTATCCATATTTATTTATTAATATAAGTGTTTATTTAATTTTTTGGCCATTTGAATAGAGCTCTTTTAATAATTTTCATTTATCAATTTAATATTACCACCCAGAGATATCCAAATATACACTAACGCTGAACAGACAAACATAAAACAAGTTACAATACATCAATAGATTCATCTTTGATTTTATTGCTTTTGAGAATTTTTTTTTTTGAAACTGTGCTGCCAAGTTTTACTCTTCCAGCACTTGAATTTTATTAGCTCCCACCAACCCACAGCCAAATTATCATATAGGCATTAGGGGTTTTACAGAGTGACTGCTGGAATGTTTTTCTTATCTTAGTTAACCTTTCAGCAGAATGTTTTCTTACAAGCGTGATCTCATTGATAAGGGCTTTATTCAGCACTTCTGCTTGTTGAGTGCAGCCTTTTTGATATTCTAGTTGCCAAACACTAAAGTGAGCTGTGGCAACAATAGTTTTTACAAGAACTTTCCAATTCCAGGGGCACATTTGATACCTAATAGCAATGGAGTCTAAAATCCCCTTAGGAAAGGAACTGTGAAGTTCATTTTCATTAATACTTCTCCTCAGATCTTTAAGGACTGCATAGGGAAGTGATTCATGCTGTGGCTGTCCATTTGGGGGAGCCACCTGGAAAGTGTGGCATTCTCCAGCCTCTACAGCTTCTTTTAAGCATTCTTTCATAGCAGGGCCAGGTGTCTGAGTTTCAAAGAAGATTGATGGTGGAGGAGGAGGAAGCAAGAGTAAAGTTTCTTCTTCCTTAGGAATTGTGGATTTCTTAAGAGGAGTTGCGGAAGGAGGTGGAGAGGGAGGAAGAAGTGGGGCTTCCTCTTTGTCTAAAGCTATAGGACTTTTGGGTGGGGATTCCTCTGAAGGAGCAGTAGGCTGGGAAGGGGTGTAAAGAGGGCATAAAGCTGTTTTTATTGGTCTACAGGTTATAAGAGCAGAGGTGGGAATTTTCTCTCCCTGCTCATATTTTCTTTTTAGATTTTTACTTACTTGCTCCCATAATTCTAAGTCTTCCATTCCTCTGTTGGGAAACCATGGGCAGAAATTTAAGGCTAATTTTAATAAAGCGAATAGTTGAGTTTCTTTTACATTACAGTTAGCTGCCATTAGTAATTGCTGAATGATTTTAACAAAATCCTTTTGCTCTTTTGAGAGTCCTGAACCCATGATGAAATAGATAATATCCCTGATTGAATTCTAGACACATAGGCAAATGTCCCAAGCAGGCTTTGCTGTTCCCTTACCTTGGGATGATGAGTTATCTGGATAAATTTCATCCCTTTGACATGTCGATTGCGCCACTGGTCTGAATCACATCAGAGGTCACCTCTTGCAGGAATCTGTCCTGCAAAATCTTGCGGGGGTCTGTCAAGCAGAGTCCACAACAGCACAATGAAATTACTCTTAACAGGGAGGTTGAGAGAGATTAGGGGGACAACAGATGAAGAAGCTGTGCTCTCAAACTAATCCCCAGTATGCTTTTTTTTGTTTTGTTTTATTGTGGGTAAAAATCAAATTTTTCACAATACATACAAGTATTTGTAAAATGATATATATAAATACATATGCATATATGTGCATTTGTTTACATAAATGTTATTTTATATATATATATGTATTTTAAAGGTGCTAAGATTACCTAAATATTACTCAGAAATTACAGGGATTCCCATGTTCCCCACCTCCCCCACCTCCAACAACATCCCACACCACCATCCTTCATCCGTGTGACACAACACCCGCAATGGATATACACATCCTGGGGCCTTGCCACCGAGCATAGACCACAGTTCACATCATAGACCACACTCTCTCCCACACAGTTCTGCGTGGTATATGCTGATGCAAAATGGCCTACATCCGTCACCCCTCACGTCTTTTACATGCCTGCTCCCCTGTATGTGCACCCTGAAGTTGACTGTGAAAAATCCCAATTAAAAAGCATACTGGGTAAAACCCAGTCAACTTCAGGGTGCACATACAGGGGAGCAGGCATGTAAAGGACTGAGGGATGTAAATAATCTCATAAGAACTCCAGGCTGATAATGGGGAAGCAGGATTACAGAAACATTTAGTGATATACTTAGGAAATAAGGTGGGAGATAAGGGAGATAGGATAAGCAGGCCTGGTGATTTCTCTGTGTGGGCAGAGAAAACAGGCCTCCAAGCTATTTCTTGAATGTAAAGATTAGAGGGTTCCCACAGTACCAAATATTGTACCTTGAGTTGGACTCTTTAGGGCCTTGTGACTGTAAGCTCCTACCCAAAATCAATACCCTTTATAAAATACAACTGATTTATGGTATTTTGCATCAGCACTCCTTTTGGCTAATACAATTACTAATATCAGTTAAGGCCCAAATATTCTACAATCCATTAAAATGCCATTGTTGTATGTCAGTTCATCTGTTCCTATTAAATGAGTCCCAGTCATTGTGTTGACTGGGGACAACTGGATTTTTCACAATCCCCAATTTTGCTCATCAGCAAAAGATCCAAATACAAATTCTTAACAGGGGGGTCAGCTTCCTAGTACCACTTCCCTACAAATTATGTTAGGCTGCTTCTTTCAGAAGCAGACTTGAATGCAAGTACTTGAGGTGATCATCTCAGGATCTCCCAGGAAGGAGTAAGATAGTGACACAGGGAAAGAAATGATGCTAGTGATTAGCACATATTGCTCATGTAGCAACTATGATAAACTAAATTCCACTGAGGATAGTTAAAAAGGAAAACATATATGTAAAATTATCCTTCACAATGAAAACTAATAAGAGATGATGGTGATGTTTTATTTTGGGCTGATATGTCAATCCTTGTGCACTACACTCCCCCCATTTTATCTTTGGGTAATGTATATACATTTATGTATATATTTTCTACCACTAATGTGTCCTACATATAGAAAACAGAAACCTGTGTTTAAACTATGATATTATCCATATTTTCAGCACATAATATAAAGGATATTCAGTGTACAATTGTCATACATTTGGGGATTGAGCAAAATAATAAGTGAATATATAATTAGAATATATAATTAGGACAACTATTTGACCCATGTAAAGTTGCAATATTTTCCCTCTAATTCTTCTTCTTTTTTTACTCTCAAAACATACAATTTGATAACAGCAACCAAATCTTCAGCTGCAAATTGTTTTCACTGTCAGCATGTTTACAGAAAAGTACCAACTACTAACAAGATATCCAAAACATTTCCCAAAGGAGCACTAGGAAATTTAAAGGCATACAATTCAATACACATTGGTGATAGCATAAACATGGCAATGTAAGCATCCCCTGAAAAAAGGTATTCAATGAATATAAGGATAAATTCCACTTTATTTGAACTCTAGATTATGTTAGAAACTTGTGAAGGACTCCAGAAATGCTAAATTACAGAAAGATGAAAAGAACATATAAGAACCTTCTATCCCAGACTAGCCAGACCTTTTCCATCCCTCCATTTGGTACTGTACAATGCTTGGGAGTTCTTTGGAGTCAGTGGCCTGGAACATTCCCACCAAGACACAAACTATATGGAAACTCACAATAGTAGTTAGAACCCCACATACATACAAGCATAGAGACCTAAGTCTACAGAGAACCAGGGCAGGACATAAGCTGCTGATGAATGCTGCATATAAAATGTTCCTAGAAAGGGTGAAAATAGAGCAAAAACATAGCAAAATGGTGAAAGTCAGATGCGGCACTCACTCAATCCAGTTAGTTCAGAGTTATTCACTAAATGAAAAACAGACTTTTCTGGATCAACCCACTTTTCTGGATTAACCCTGTCAGCTTCCCCATGTCCAAATAGCCTATGGAGACGAAATCAGAGGTAGAAAAACTGCACAAAGATAGAAAAAGCAAGTGGGCTTAACTGAACATCTGTAAGACTGAAATGTCCCAGAAGTGAAAAGTGTAAGGAAAACAGGACACTGAATGAGGGAGAGAATTTAAACTAATCATACATGCTGGGCAGAAAATTCTACACAAAAGCAAGCAGAAAAGAACATGATCCCAGGAGAGTGAAGAGAGAAAATGAAGATTTCTTCTCGAGGTAAAGAAATTACAAAAATACGTGTAATCTTAAAAATGTAACCACATATCCAGAGAATGTACCAGATGAATAAGATCAGAAAAAAAACTTATCAGTTAAACATGGGCTATTTCAAAGGCACAGAATAATCTGGAACAACCATCAAAGAATAGCCTTAAAACAAAGTAAATCAAAATAAAATTCTGGTCAGGAGGGAGATACTGAAGCAAATACTGCCTTTACAGTAATAACACTGAATGTTAATGAATTAAGCTACACAATCAAAAGACACACATTCACAGATGCAAATAAATAGAAGCGGAAATGAGAGGGGCTACATTACTACTGACCCCACAAAAGCATAAGATAATATAAACAACTGTATGGATACATATTAGAAACTCTAGATAAAATAGACATGTTCTTAAAAATACACAGTCAACCTACATTGACTTTAGAAGTAATAGAAGACATTAACAGATCAACTACAAGACGAGAGATTGAATCAGTCATAGAAAACAGCTTAAAGAAAATTCCAGAACCAGATGCCTTCACTGGTGAATTCTACCGTATCTCCTGGAAGAAATAAATCTAATACTGCTCAAATCTTTTTAAAAAAATTTAAGAGGAGGGAGCACTACCTAACATATTCTATGAGGCTAACGTCACACCAATATGATAACCAGATAAAAACACTGTAAGTGTTTTAAAATCACAGACAAATTTCTCTTATGAATATAGATGCAGAAATCCTCAACAAAATACTTGCAATTCAAATCCAACAGCTCATTAAAATAATTATACCCAATGATCAAGTGGGTTTTATCATACATATGCAAGAATAAAGAATAGCTTTTGTATGGCTTAACATAAGAAAATCAATTAATATAATACACCACATTAACAAAATGAAAGGAAAAAAATACATGATCATCTCCTTTGAAACAAAAAAGTCATTTGACAAAACCCAGAATCTTCTCTTAGTTAAAGCACTTGGAAATTATGAATAAAAGGAGACATCCTCAGTACATTAAAGGGCATATATGAAAAACACACAGTTATTGGAGTCAATGGTGAAAGACCTACATCTTTCCTTCTAATATCTGGAACAAGACAAGGATGCCCACTGTCACCACTGTTATTCATCATTGTACTGGAAGTTCTAG
>JAQZBX010047300.1:0-20509 GCA_029593785.1 Cabassous unicinctus | reverse complement strand
TTCTTTGCTTTATAATACTGCATTATATGAATTCATTAAGCAGAATTTGTCCATTTGGTGGATGTTTGAGTTGATTCCATTTTTCAACTGTTGCATCAGTACTCCTGTAGACATTCTTGTGCATGGCTCTTAGGGTACCTCTTCCCCAGTTTTCTAGGAAATATACCTGGAAATGGAATTGTTGAGACTAAGGGGATGTGCTTCTTCACCTTTACATTCTGATTCCAAACAATTTTCCAGAGTGGTTGTGCTAGTTTATACTTTCATCAGGGATCCTGTAGGTTCACACCACCCAACGCTTGGTTTTGCCAATCTGACGACATGTTTTAATTTGTGTTTCCCTTACTACTCATGAGATAGAGTATTTTTTTCATGTATTTATTAGCCGTTTTGATTCTTTCTTTTATTAGGTATATGATATTCGAGTCTTTTGTCAGTTTTTGAACTGGATCACTTATATGAGTTTTTCCCTCATGTTCCCTGAATTGTATAAGTTCTGCATATATCCTGGACACAAGAGCTTTGTTGATGATGTATGTTGTCAATATCTTCTTTCACTCTATAGTTTCTTTACTCTCTTTTTGTTGCTTTTTGCTGGTAAAAATTATTAATTTTAAAGGCATAGAATATATTAGTCTTTTCTTTCATGATTGGTGCTTTTTTGTATGCTGTTTAAGAAACCCTAACCCTGAGTTATACAGATATTCAACTATATTGTCTCCTATAACCTTTAGAGTTTTGTCTTTCCTGCTTAGTCTTTAACCACTTGGAATTAATCTTTTGTGTATGGTGTGGATATGCCCTGCACCAAAGTGTACTTCAATAACATTTATGCTACCTCATTGGCTAGACTTTTATATATTATTAAGTGCAGTTTAAAACAACAAAATCTGTTCTATATTTTACTTCAAGAGCACCTACTGCCAGTTTTGGGCCCTTTCAGATTGTTTCTTCTGAATAAGTGTTGTGCCAGGACATCCACATGAAACGTGACAAAGTTAGGCAGTTATCTGATACTGTGCTTTGAAAACATCTACTTTCTAACCATAGGGAGTTACAGATTGTGATTTTTGGGGGGTTGTAATTATCAAAAGACTGAGAAATCCTAGAGTTCTCTGGACAACTATGAGACTATTCTCTGCGAGGGTGGGACCTTGTCACCACTGGATACCAAATGGTCAAGAGGTGCCTTCCACTTAGAGTTGCTCGATTAATATTGGTTTAATGTAAAACTAATTCAAATATTCTTTCCCTCAGAAATCAGGGGTGTTTACCAGAAATTCTAGTGTTTCTGCTTCCAGATTCCATATCCTTGGCTATCTCTCACACCCAGAAGCAGCACACAAATCTTTTACCGGATTCTGTTTCCCTCCCTCCCTTCCTTCCTTCCTTCTGTTTCCCTCTTTCTTTCTCTCTTTATTTTAAGTTTAGGATAAACTATAATATATAGGAAATTTATCTTTAAGGCCACCTCAAGACTGTAAACTTCCTTTTTGTGACACCCAACACCCCTTTCCTTGATAATTAGCTGTCTCCCACATCCTCTTGGAGTGGCCATTTCCACATTCTTGATTCATCTAGCCACCTTATGATACAGCATAATTTTTCTGCAAAAAATTATTCAGATTTTGGTGGTTTATTCACGCTTCCGAATAACAATGAGAAAAGCGGATGGGTTGCTATATATCAGAGATGAAAAATAAGTTTAAAGCCAAATTTCTCCTATGTTTATAAATTTCAGGTACCACTATGTATCCAAAGAGATTTTTTTAGGAGTACCTTAGAGAAGAGTTTGGGGAAACCGTTCACTGCTAAATTCACCAGGCCTCACACGTACCTGAGCAAACATCTGTCTGCCCTACACACTGACTGAATTTGTCCAAAACAGACTGAGGAGGGCGGACTGGATTAAGAGAAATAGCGCAGGCCATGAGCTGCGACAGCTACACAGGGCTGGGTGGGGCGTTGGGGGGCACATTACCATCCTCCTCCTGGAGGGTCACACTGCACATTAGCCACAGCACTTTGGGGTGGGGGGGAAAGGCCATCTCACAGGACGGGGCATCCATAGATCACTCTGGGAAACACTGGTTGGGGCTGGCAGATCTGGCGGAGTGTAGCAGTCATCAAAGAAAAACTCAGCTTGTCAATCCAAAGTCAACAACAGTGGTTTTGGGGACTCAGTAGCAACATAACGAAATGGTTCCTCAGAGACTGGAAGAATTAGCACAATTACCCATGATAATACTTCCATCACTACCACCTGAGAACTTCCAGCATGTCAGCACGCCATACGGCTCACTGGACTCAGAGGGGCATAGTTGCCTGACGGTGAAGAGACTGGGTTTCTTTCCCAGCTCTTCCTCTCACCCACCGTGTGTTCTTGGACAAATTCCTTAGCTTCTCTACGCCTCAGTCTCCTTGTGAATAAAATGGGGATGATCGTAGGACCAGACCTCCCTCGGGTCTGAGGATTAAATAACTCGTGCAAACATTTTAGAAGGGCGTCTGGCACATCGTAAACCTATCATAAGCAGTCACTGTTATTATTAATCTCTTGCTTAATTCTAAGAGATAACCAAAGTACGGTAAATTATTTTACAGGGAAAAAGTTGACCAGAAAGCAGATGAGGCAGCATATGAAGCAGAAATCCAAACTGAAGTGAACGAGTTACTGGAAGAGCACATGGAAGAGTACGAGCAGAAGCTGGAAGAGTTCAGAAATGCGCAGCAAGCGTGGAAAGTCTGGAAGAGAGCCCAAGTGTGTAAACAGGCTCTCAGCCTCTGCCACAGAGGGTCTGGAAAGCAGCTCCTTGCGGAGGAGGGAACGGGGCTGGCAGACTGGGGTCTCCTGCTGGCTTTGCTCTGTCTCCCCTCTGAGTGAATGGACTGGTTAATGTATCTGCCTAAAAAGCCTCCTAGCTAGTTGACCACTGAGCCAGCCTTGTCCATAGATAGTTCTATGGTGGCACTCTGTGATTTTCTGACGGAACAAATAAGTAATGACACAGTAATCGCTAAAGTATATTAGCATGTATTATGTGTCAAGCACGTTGCTAAGTATTTTATGTGTATTATCTCATTACGTGCATTGATGCATCTGGGTTTCCCTCAGTAAATGATATAGCCGTAGACATGCAAAAGTGAATGGAAGGACAGCAAGTAATTGATCAGGGTGGCCTGAGATGCCTGTCACAGTCACAAGCCTTACTTGAATTTCAAGATGTCTTGGCCTTTAGAAGCTAGCATAGTTTAACCTCTTTCTGGGGTGCAGGCACTGGTCAAGTGCTTTATGGGCATTACCTCAGCAGCCCCGGCAGGGGGAAGGGGGTCCTGTAATTGCCCCCATTGCGCAGATGATAAAACCGAGGCTGAGAGGTCCAGTGGCTTGTGACCTGCCTGCATGCACACAGCTGCTGGGGGTGGAGCTGGGTTTGCACCCAGGTTTACCTGCTTCTGAAGACTGTGCTCACAACCAAAATTCCAAAACTCCCGCTTGACATAAAGTTACCTTTTACCAAACAGAGGGCCAAGAAGAAAAAGAAGCAGCAAGCGACAGAAGAGTGTCCCGATGAAGAGCCTGAGGAGCCAGAGCCCGGGGAGGATCCCGTGAAACCTGTCCCTCCAGAGCTCGCTGACCGGGCCGTGCTAGAGCAGCAGGTGAGGGACAGGGCGGCGCAGCGCAGGCGGCGGCCCGGGGAGCCCAGGCTGGCCCCGGAGCTGAGCCTGGCGGGGAGCGTGACGCCCAACGACCAGTGTCCCAGGTGAGTGGGTGCTCCGAGCGTGAGCGAGGCCACTATCTCACACACACACCCCACGCACGTGCACGTGCATGTACACTTCACAGCCCCTGACCTGCGCCGTGTGGTCAGGAGAACCGCTCACTGCCCGTAAGCGTACGTCAGGTTGAGCTACGTGGACGCGCTGGCAGTTGACTGTTTGGGGCAATTTCCTATGGTGAAGTACTTAATACACTCCCACTGGTTACTCAGGAGGACGCCGTGTGCAGCTGCCTGGAGGAGAAGCAATCCTATGCCTGCTCTTCCCAGTGGCTGCCTGGGACTTTGAATTTGGGCCCCTCCTCCAAAACCTCAACGTGTCTCCTCTGTCCACTGGTGGCAGGCGCCTCCTACCTCTCCTTGCCCCTGGATTTCAGCTGCTCCAGGGGGCAGCCCCTCTCCCTGAAGGCACCACAGAACCTCCCAAAATGAGTTGGGGGTGAGCCTATAGCTGGTCTTTTATATCAGGCCATCCCAAGCATATCCTCCGAATTTGATTCATTCTTACGTGATGCCTCAGAGAGAAACAGAGACTTCACTTTATTTATATCAATCTACATATATCATGAATTCATAAGCACACTTTTGTATGTTTATCCTCTTTTTAAAAATTGTAGTTATAATATACACATCTCTTTGATCTCCTGTCTGAGTTTCCTTCTCCCCACACCTCATCGCGGAAGTTCTCAGAGTGTGGCCCCAGGAGCAGCAGCATTACTGGGGAGCTGGACTGAAATGCGTCTCCTCGGGCCCCACACCAGGCCTGCTGAATCAGAAACTCTGGGCCCCGGAAACTGTTTGCACAGGCCTCCAGGTGGCTCCGATGCATATTATAGCCAGCCGTAATCTATTAAAATAATCCATACCCCCAGATCCGGGCTTAATTCTCCAGTGAAAAGAAGACCTACCTTGAACACAGGGAATATCTTCAACTGGAAATATTCGATATTCCAACACAAAAAGTAAGAATTCAGGTCAAGTCAGTCAGCCTCATGGGTTAATTAGGAAGTAGGGAACGCCTTATAAGACTTTATACAAACTTCTTGGTATCAAATATCTGTTAATGTACTAATAATTTATTACTTTAAAATTGTAACTTCATGTGGCTTTTCGTGTATTCTCTCAACTTCACAGCATTCAGATACTATACACAAAGAAACTATTTCTTGACACTAAATTGGCTATTTTCAAGCCACAGTGCCCACACCATATAATTTTGTAATGAACATCCAAAAAATGTGATTACAGAGCATGTTTTTAATGGAAAAATCAGACTTGATTTGACAATATTTTAAGAAGGGCCCCATATTGCCTGAGAATGTGCAACCTGTCTTAAGTTGCTGAGTTTTCCCTGGGATTTGGGGCTACATCCCAGGTTACCCCCAACATAATGACTATAATCACAAAAAAGGGAGCTGTTTTAGGTCCGTTTGTTTTATGAAGTTAATGGGACTAAGTCCCACAACAGTTCTGAGTGGAGACTAAGTCTTTGAGTGTCTTAGATAATTTTTGCAATTTGCTGTTGAATGTACTTTATAGCAAAAAAAAAATGTGCTCAAATCATTTGAACAATTTCTTGTCTAGGATAGTTCTAAATTACAGAGATGTAAAAAGTTAAAACTACCACCCAAAAAAACTGAGTTTGTTTTTTTATTTTCATGCCCTTTTTTCAACAAGCTTGCATTGCTATTGTTGTAACCAAACTGGCTTTTTTTTTTTTTTTTGGTAGTCATCTCTGTAGATATGTATTGAAAAATTAAAGACTACTCTTGGAGGTTTTTTGTTGTTTTTTTTAACTTCTTTATTCCTATAAGAATGAAATGCTTCAACTCTTTCACGATGCCAGGATATCCTTTCCTTGTGATTCAAATGCTCTTTAAAAATAAGAAACCTTGCTTAATACCCCGAGACACTGAGTAGTTTGCGCCTAGTCTGAAAGTATTAAGAACTTGGATCTTGGAGAAACAGACTTGACCTGTTGGCTACAATATGCTGCTATACTTTCAGGAAAAAAGATCCTGCCAAATATAAATCACTACTATCCTTTATGATTTGAATTCACTCCGTTTAGCAAGGAATATGTTTCCGTTTGCTTAAATCTTTATCTGGGATGCAAACATAAGACTTGTTTGGAAGAAATAAAGGAGAGCATCGGACAGTGATACTTGGACCATTGCTCTTAAATTCGCTGTGGCTTTTCCACCTCTCAGTGGCTTTTCCATAAGTTCCTTATCACAACCTGTTCTTATATTAAGCTCTCAAGGCCTGTGGCTGCTTTGGTCAATAGTGAGGGTGGAAGTCACGGGCAGTGTCCGCTCCAGTGAATCTTGTTCTGTTCCGTGTCCATCCACAAACACTCCTGTTATCTTCCCTGAGTTAATACCAATCACCCCGTTAACGGTCTCTCTGCAGGGCCGAGATCTTGAGAAGGGAGGATGTGAGGAGGCGCTCGGTGTACCTGAAGGTGCTCTTCAATAACAAGGAGGTGTCCAGGACAGTCAGCCGGCCACTCGGGGCGGACTTCCGAGTTCACTTTGGACAGATTTTCAATTTGCAAATATTCAACTGGCCGGAGAGTTTAACACTTGAGGTATGTGTTTTAACTCTAGTCACTGTCCCAAGAATGTTCTGGTCATTTTGGGTGTGAGGTGACTTTAACTCACCCCTGTCGGACCCTCAGGGGGAACAGGCGGGTGTCCCCTTCCTTGGCGAGTCTGTCCTCAGGGCTTTGGCAGGAGACCTGCTGTCCCCTCACCCGAAGATGCTGGCAGCAGAGCTCTGGCCACACGGTGCAAGCAGGGCCTTGAGATGGGGGTGGTAGGGGGCCTTGGGCTCATTCACCGGACACAAAGGTGTTTCAGGGAGGAAGACTTCAATACCAGCCTCTACCAGGATCCTAGCGTATGTCACACCAACGGTGTGACAATCCCGGAGGGTTGTGGTGGAGGAAAAGGCACTAGGATTCCCCTCTCCAAATAAATCTCCCCCGCTAACCTAAATTTCATTAGCAAAATATTCTCTCAGTGAATCCTCTATTATGTTACTAATAAGCTTGTTAACTAGGATTGCAAACATGTGGCACACATGCCCTCATTTCCCATCCACCGCCCATGGCAGAAATCACAATTGATCACACCATTTTTCCTTCACTGAGCCTGGATATAACTTCAGAATCCTTCTCAACACAATGCTCCAAACAGCCACTCTCTATGGATTGTATTTGGCATTTAACCCAAAGGTACCATTGTAACTATATAATTATTTAATTATGTAGACACTTCTTACTGGTTGACAAATAGCTGCTACCCTGAGCCCCTAAAATGCCACTCTGGCCACAGTGGTATTCCCTGGACCTCCTACAAGCAGCCAGTTAAAGGGCGTGGTCAAGCAGGGTCACTGTCCCAGGACCTGGTCCCGTGTTTCGGCTCAGTCCACTGTGCAGTGGGCAGTACTTTGGCGTGCGTGTTGTCCAGCATTTGGAAAATAACCCCTGCCTAGACCCTCGTATTGAAAAGCCTTCTAAAACTGGGGCAAGGCATTTGAGGCAGCTAACGTACGAGGTGTTTTTGACAGCGGGAGGCGCAGAAGGGTGTCAAGAAATGGGACAGGGACCCTGAAAGGGCTATCACTGGGCACCCAAGATCAACCACGCAGATTGGGGCGTTGCCAGGGGCTGTGGCACGTTTTTCCTCAGCCTGTTCATCCGTGGCCTGGGGGTGACTGGGGTAGATAGGGGTCCTCATTTACAAAACAGCCCCGGGACTCCAGCCCAACTCCTCTGCTGCACCGAGAAGACCATTGGCAGGGACACAGCTGAGACGTGCTTTTCTTAACACTTTGGAATTTGGCTTAGTCTGTCACTCTTACAACTTTTTTAAACCTCAGTTTAATTTTTCAAAAAAATTTTATGTATTCTGAAACCTGAGAAAAGAACTAGAACTTATTTTGCCATTAAACTTAACCATACAGGTGAGATGAGAAACAAGTACTTTTTGAGAAGTAAAAGATGCTATTGGAACGGGGATACAATTGAGGCTTTGGTAGAAACCCGGGCTTTCCTTAAGTTGAAAATTCCCTTCTGAATATCTGAAAATAATCTCTCTATAAATGTCTCCCTCTTGGCCCCTTGATGTACAATTCTGTACGGGCACAGAGAGTGAAATGAGGTGGTTTTGCCTGAAGGTGGGAGAGGAGAGCCCACCCAGGGCTGCTGCCTGAGCAGGAGAGGCAGGGGCCGCGCCCAATCCGCCTCCCTGCCTGCAGGCGTGAAGGTCCTGCAGGGGCTGCCGGCGAGCACGCAGCTGCTCGGCTTTCCTGTCCTCTCAACCGAGCGTGTCTGAGTGGGCTCTGGATGCTGCCGGCTGGATTTCTTCTGCTCTAATCACCTGATCACCAGTCACTCTGAGATAAAACATACTGCCACTTAAACAATGACACCCCATCAATGGAAAGATGTGAAATTGATGAGCTATAGTATTATTTATACCACCAGCACCCGGTGAAGCAGTGCCCTTCTTGACCAGGGATTCCCTGCAGGGGCCTGGGGGCAGTGGCTTCTGGCTGGCTGGCATAGGGTTTGGAACCATTTCAGATCTTCATGCCTGAGGGGGAGGTGGGAGGGGTGGCCCTGCACTTGGCAGGCCCTGAGGCCCCATGTCTTCACTGCTTCCTACATGCCCTGGTCCTGAGCACACTCGCTTGAGCAGAGGAGTAAAGTCAAGTCTGCTGCTCAGAGAAAAATGGATAGATTAGGAATAAAATGTGACCGAGAACATAAATGAACACAAACTCTGAAAGCCAGCCTGATGCATTTCTGTCACCTGCCCTGAACGCATGAGGGGCTGCTGGGGCCCATACACCAGTCTCTACCATTGAATATTCACACAATAGCAAACATTTCAGCCGTTCAGCCTTGACCCCCTTGTTTGAGATTTGGCATTAACTCATCCTCCCTGTTCCTCCCTTGCAGAGGAAAAGCTGACACGTGGAAGACCAAGATTAACGTGAGAAGACCAGGTAGAGAGCTAGAGAGAAGCAAGGGAAAGCAGCAGACAATAATGGTGGCAGGTAGGAAGGAGAGGAAGCCTGGGCAAGCAGACACCCCTGAGAAAGAGGAGAGCAAACAGCAGAGAAGCCCTCCCATTCCTCTGTTGATGGGTGCGTGCTCAGGCCACCCGCGCAGCCTCTGAACCCCACTTCCGCCACTGGCGGTTCTGAATTTTATGAATTACTTTGGAAGGAAAGAGTGGTCTTCTGCCTTCCACCAGCACACCAATATTTTATTTTACATATATTCTGAAGTATAAGTGAAAAACCTCTTATACTATCTCCTGTTTACTATCTTGATGATTAGTTTGTTGTAGATGTTGCAACCAAAATAATTTTTTCAAAAGCAACACTATGAAGTGAAACTTTCAAATAAAAAAGCAAAAGTTTTCTCCTATGCTACCAAGAATTACACATAGGCAATTAACTGGGCCCTTTGAGCTGAATAGTGTAATCTTTTCCAAAAAATTACAAATTAAAGGCATCTTAGCTAAGTTCTTAAGCTGTCTACAGGGACTTAATAATTGATCAAATAGCGTTTCACAATAGCTTAATGGCATAATTTTTATGACTGAATAGAAGCTGCAGATGGAATTTATTTAGAGGATATTGTATTTCAGTTGTCTAGGCATAGAACTACACTCTTTGGAAATTTTCCATATAATTGCTAGTTTTGAATTAGAGAAGGTTCAAGAATTACCAACAATTTTAGGAAGGTAGGAAAAATCTCCTTAAATGCATCTGTTTATCAAGTGCTATCAAATTCTTAACTTTTGGGCCTGATCCAGTTCAAAAAACATTCAGAGATTCTCAAAACATGAATCAATTGATTGCTCAACAAGTAAGTCATGAAATTTGCTGCTTGATATTTTAAGAGCTGCACCAGCTGAGCCAGGAGTGTGGTGGGAAATTGGGTGCACTCTGGCCTGCCACAGGGAGCTTTAAATCCATCTAGCGGATGAGAGAGTGCTAACTGCAATGAAACAATCCATGGCTGGGTTTGGGTGGAAAGGATTTTTGGAGGGAACAGCATTAGCTTTGATATTTGACTTCGTGCAAGTGTTAAATTTCAAGGCTCAGTCCTTCCCAGCCAGGCTTGAGATAAGAATGCTCAGGCAGTGGCACAAGCAGAAGTCTGGAGGGTGGCACAAAAAACTAGCATTGCGGGGCGGGATTGGAACCTGGTAGCAGAAATGCAAAGAGGAGTGAATTAGAGCAATGCTGCAGCCATGAAAGGTGGGATTATCAGGGCTTCATGGCAGCTGGGCTCCTGTGAGGTAAAAGGAGTCAAATCAATTAGTTCCAAGAAAAGCATGAGATTGAACTTTAAGGACGGGGGAGCTAGAGAAGGGCCAGTGTACACAGTAAGACTTAAAATCCTGGCTTCCCAGGTCATTCCAAAATAAATGCATGACCTATTACAAAAATGAAATTTGACTTAGAAATTTTAAAAACGCTCTTTTGATTACCTTCATTTCTTTGTTTATCACTCATATCTATAACTTTACCCTGCATTTATCTTCTTGAGTCCCCAAAACTAACAACTGTTGTAAAATACTGCTGGGTGATTTTTTAATTTTTTAGTGTTATTATTTTCCTTATGAAAAAAAAAACTGTTTCTGATGAATTAATCATGTTTATTGAGTGGCTCGAAAAAGGGAAATTTTCCTTTTAACCTCGCTGGTGATATCTTGAGTTTCCCTTCCCGGGGCCTCTCCTGATTTCCCTGGCCTGTCTGGATAGTGCTTTCAGAGGAGGAAACAACCGTATTTAGAGAAGTGTGCTTTTTAACCCAGAGCTACTCGACTTTTGTTGTTGCTGCCATTGTTCTTTGTGGAAATAAGTCCAAAACAGGTCTCTGTCCACATGCCTTACTTGTCTGCGTGGTTGCCTGGATGATAGTGAGTCAGATTGTGGAAAACTGCCCCTAGAAGCCAAGAACCCTGAAGGGGGCAGAGCAGAGAGCACAGGTGTGGGAGGGCAGGTGGCTGCGGTGGAGAAGGGGGTTTGCAGGCGGCATGGGGACGATGGCAGCTGTTGTCATCTCCAGGTAAGGAGAGGGCCTGGACTAGACAGGACCTGTGGAAATTGGGGAAATCTCTAGGAAATATCACTTATTAAGTGTCTGCTGCATGGGCCAGGCCTTATGTTGTCGTGTTGTTTCTTGTTACCCTGAAGAAAACCATGGTTACTATTAGTATCCCAATTTTAAATTCAGGAAAACGGGGGTTCAGAGATATTGAATAACTTACTCAATAACACAAAGCAAGTCAAGTGGCAGAGCAGAATTCAAACCCAGGTCTGTTTGGCTCTAAATTTTATATTTGTTTCATCATATTTTGGGGTATAAGTGGTAAAGAAGAGCAAAGTTCAAGCTTTGATATATTCCCTGCGCCCAAAGAACCAATTACCATGGAACAATGGCAGAAGCCTTAGGAAAGAATTTCAGGTATCACCTCAGTGTATGTAACTCAATGTATTGAGTTGTGTTTATATTTAATAACTGTATAAGATAATATTTATTGGACAATTATACTATGCCAGGCACTATTTTAGACCTGTTCATGTAAAAACTTATTTAATCTTCACAACAACCTTATGGTAGCTGTATTATTATTCCCATAATACAGTTGGAGAAACTGAAATATGGAGAAATTAAGTAATTGGCCTGAGGTCAGGCAGCCGGAAAGTCTGAGCCAGGCAGGGCTCAGACCCCAGAACCTGTTCTCCTAGCTGCCTCGCTATGCTGCTCCACGTGTAGTTTGTAAATTCAATCCAGCACATGTTTATTGAGTGTGGATGTTGTGCAACGTCCCATGAGAAACGGGAAGATGAACTAGACATGGTCTCTGACGTGACAGAGTGGTGGACACATGCCCTAAGGACCTGGCCACTGGCATCCAAGGGAACAGGGAGGGAAAAGAATGAAATTACCAAGCGGAGACTCCCCTACCAGTGGAGTGGCAGAAAAGGGAAGGAGGCAGATGGAACAGGAGTCTGAAAGAGAGCCGTGGTTTGATTTGAGATGTTCATAGACTGTGAGAAAAGCAACCAGTGGAGAAAAGATTGATGACTTTGAAAATTAAAAAAGGAAAGTTGTGGGCATGGGAGTGAGGGATCAGATCCCACAGGACACTGGCAGGGGTGGGGTTAACACATCCTAGCAGGATTAGCCTCAGGTATGTCCTGAGAGGCAGCAGTGAGGAGACTGGGTGGGTGATGAAGGACATCCATGTCAGAGGTGCTCTGTCTCCTCAGTGAAGGAAGGGAGTCTGTGGACAGGAGCATAGAAAGGGTTTGGTTCAACAGCTGAGGAAAATGGGTACATCGACCAGGAGACAACTAAAGGGATCAGTGGACAGTATCAAAGGCAACTGAGGGGAGTGGGTATAGCTCAGTGGTTGAGTGGCTGAGCCTGCTTCCCAAGTATGAGGTGCCGGGTTCAATCTCCAGTACCTCCTCAAAAAAAAAAAGAAAAGAAAAAGGCAACCAAGATTAAATTGCAGCAACTTGTACCAGATCCAACTCCACCAAGTGCAAGAGATGAAACTGTTTTGTTTTGCTTTGTTTTGTTTTTAATCAAGGAAACATGATTTAAAACCATGGAACATAAACTTTACTTCAGGATAGAATATTATTTTTTATCTATCTTAACTTCCCTAAATTTCCAAGATTCATCTTATCTATACAATTCTAAATACTCTTAGCAGAGAAATTTGCACCAGATTCTTGAGTTAAAGCAAACAGTATTCCAAATGTAGGGGAAGTAATAAAAATTTCATAAATGTCCCAGTTTTGAAGCAGTTGATCTAATTGCTATTCTGAATTCAATTCTGCCTTGCTTTGCACAACAGAGGAATTTTTGAACAGTTGAATGTAAATCAAGCTCTATTTCCTGCCTTGTTTCTTAATTAACATTCCATCTTCAAACACACACATACACACACACACAAACACAGAGGCATTTTGCTTAGAGCAGTGCTTCTCAACTGGACGTGATTTTGCCCTACAGGGGCCATTTGGCAATGTCTGGAGACATTTTTGTTACCACAAGTGGGGAGAACTACTGGCGTCTGGGGGCTGGAGTCTAGGGATGCTGCTAAACATGGTCTGATGCACAGGACAACGCACTACAATAAAGAATTATAGCCCACAACGTCAGTAGTGCAGGGATTGAGAACCCTGGCTTAGAAAATTTTAAAAAACTAAACTTAATTATACAGAAAGCCATTTGTAAATAGTGATGGGTAGGGGAATGGTTGAAAGTATAGATGAAACAAAGTTAGCCGTAAGTTAATGATAATTGCAGCTTTGTGGGAGCATGGTATATTATTTGTTCTTCTAGAATTGTATATGTTTGAAATTTTCCATAGCAAAAATATTTTTAATATTGATAAAAATATCACCTTTTTACTGATAAAGATGAATTTGGAGAATGTGGCTTAAGTGTGCAGCCACTCTAGGCTTCCTGCTGAGCCCAAGAATTAGGCACGTGGGCCACCCAGTCACAGGAAAGCCCTGACCAAGCATAGGTCTCTTGCTGCAACCAGCCTGCTAGAACCCTCACAGTGATGTTAAGTCTGGGGTCTGAATTCAATTCCTATGCAATTTTTGCCTTTGCCCCAGAAGGCCAGCTAAGCTCCATCAGCCACCTTGCGAATGTGAACTGGTGAATACCAGGGAGATGAGGCCAGGTTGGTAGCCCAGCACAAATCCATCCTCGTCTCTTGAAAAAGAACTCAAATGCGCTATAAGGGAGGGTGGGCAGAGGAGATCATTGATGTTATCTTTGTGCATTGTTAGTGGGAACTGGAAAATATTGATCAGAAGAAGACTCAATCGTGTAAGAGGAAGAGTATAAAGATTAATTAGTAGAAATAACAGGATAAAAATTAGCATTTTTAGAGAAATGTGTACCAGTCAGAGAGATCTTATGGAGAGACTGGAAAGAAGCCAGCAGAACTGCAGAATATTTTACCATCTACTTAATACAAAAGTGAGCCAAGAAAACAGGAGGAACTTGACCAAATGGAGCAGAAGGCCCAACTGAAGCTAGACTTTATTTTCATAATCTATAGTTGTCCTGGCAATGGGGTTTCCACCGTATGGGGATAGCATTTTTTATTTATTTATTTTTTTTTTTTTTACCGGGAGGTCCCAGGGATCCAACCCAGGTCCCTCCATATGGGAGATGGACACCCAACCATTTGAGCCACATGCGCCCCCGGGGATAGCATTTTAATGAGAAACACCACAGTAATTAGTAGCAGAGGTGCAGATGAACTAGTCTTGGAAGATGGTCTGGGAAGGAGTTGTGCGTGATGTCAGCAGTGAACAAATATAATGAGGTATTGGGGGAAGAATTTGAGAAATTTACTAAATAGCTGATTTGAACCTGACACTCTAAAGTGCTTCTGGTATGGTCCTCCTCCTACTGACTTTGAGGTTGGTGCAGATAATAAATCATCTAGTGGCATGTCCATATTGTCTCACCCATTCCACCTGATGGCTTTGCTGTGTGAAAGCAACCTGAACCAGGAAAAGAAGGAAGTCCATTCTCCAGATAGCCAATGTATAGGCTTGGAGCAGTAGTAGGCTGCTACTCTGATTTACCCAGGATATTAGGCCATACAAGCGAGCAGGGTGTCAACAATTTACAACAGAATGTCAACAACTTGGCCACAAACAGGGTGTTAGTTCATCTCCATGGAGACACAACTCAATTTTCCACTCTGAGATGGACTCTCTGGACTAGAAAGTAACCAACACAGTTACTAACAGTATAGACTAAGTATCTGGGGTGAACACACTATTGCCATCTACATTTAGCTCTTTCTCTTCCTCGGTTTCAGGTATATGAAACAGTCGGACACAGTGCTACCACCTTGCTAGCAGAAGTGTTTCTGCCCATCCCTGAAACGACAGTTGTCACTGGAAGGGCTCCCATTGAAGAAGTTGAGTTTAGCAGCAACCAGCATGTGACACTGGACCACGAGGGAGTTGGAAGTGGTATGGAAAGCTAATTGTCTTCAAAGGCTCACAGCTTAACTGTCAGATTTGAACATGTCTTTTTTTCACTCACTTCCCAGACAACCAGATAATTATAAAATTGCTATCAGAAATGCAGATTTTAAAAATGATGATACAAAATTTTTTGCAAAGTCATTTTTAATATACTGTTGATGGTCATATAAATTTGTATAATATAACTATGCAGGTGTATAATAATTTGGCAGTATGAATTAAAGGCCTTTAAATATCCTTTGACCCCTTAATTCTGTATCTAGTCAATCTTTTTAAGAAAATAATTTAAAGTATGGACAAAGCTTTATGCATTAAAAATGTGCATTATGGTGTAATTTATAAGACTAAAAAGCTGGAAATAACCTAAACAACTAATAACGGGGATTATTAAATAATATTCTTTCTGTATCTCCTATAATTTTCATTAGATATATGATGGACCTTTTCACTCTGTCCTCCATGTTTCTTAGCCTTTCTTTAATTTACCTGATATCTTTTTCTATCACTGCTACAGTCCGTGAAATTTCTTTAAATCTGTCTTCAAAATCATGAATTTTCTCCTTGACCATGTCTAATCATTGACACTCATCCAGTGAGTTTCTAATTTAAATTATTGTATTTTTCATTTCAAGAAATTCTATTTAGTTTTTTGTCAATCAGTCTGGTCTTGTCCTTTCTTCAGACTCTGGATCAATCACTCGTTCATTCATTTAAATATATTAATTTTATATTCTGCATCTGATCATTCCAATATCTAGCTGTTTATTGGTCTTATTTTGCTGCCTCCTCCTCATGGTGACTTATTTCTTATGTGTCTGGTGATTATTGATTGTGAGCTCATAGTTCTTGGAACTTTATCTGCAAGAATTCATTGAGGTCCAAGTCCTATCACTAGTCTAAACATCAGGAGACTGAGGCTTTAGTTCCAGTTCTAATCCTGGCAAGATTTATGGCCCTAGTAGTCATGTAACCAATTTGAATCTTATCTTCCTCATTCATAAAATGGACTCAATAGTACCTCCTTTAAGGCCTTAAAGGGTTGTTTTGAAGAACAAGATGAAAGAAATTTTTTGAAAAGCACAAAGATGCTATTACATTGTGTTTTAGTTTGCCAAAGGGCTGCCAATGCAAAGTACCAGAAATGTGTTGGCTTTTATAAAGGGTATTTATTTGGGATAAAAACTGACAGTTCCAAGGCCTTGAAAAGTCCAACTCAAGGCACCATAAGAGGTGCTTTCTCACCACAGTCAGCTGCCACATGTTGAAGCAAGATGGCGAGCGATCTCTGCCGGTCTCTGCCTTTCCCTCTGGGCTCCCTCTCCCAGGCTCAGCTGCTCCACTTTCTTCCTGATCTCAGCTGCAAGCTAGCTTAGGCTTGCCTCTTTCCGGGACCCCTATATCAGTCTTGGATGTTCTGCTCTCTAAGCTCAGCTATAATATATCAGGCATGTAGCAGGGCTGGTCTCCTCTTGAGCTGGTCCATGGGCCCAGCCTCTTGGGGACTTTGTGCTTAAGCAGTCCTCTCTCTCTCACATTGCAGAATCAACTATGCCAGCTCCCTTTTTCCTGTGTCTGTCCATGTGAGTCTATTATATCAGACTCAGCAAGCGGACAGGGACTCAGCCTGAGTCACACTTCACTGACAGTACAATCAAAAGCCCTAAAGCAATCTTATCAAGTAATCTAATCAAAGTCCCCTCAACTGAATTTAATACAATCAAAGGGTATCACACCCAGAGGAATAGTTAAGTTTACAATCATAATCTTTCTCTTTTGGGGATTCATAAAATAATCTCAAACTGCCACATAGTGTAATAGTAATATTGTTTTGTTGTTAATGATGTTAACTGGAAATCCAGAGTATGAGGTTGCTATATTTATACTTGAAAGTATGTTGTTCCTTAGTTGGTTAAACATACTGCCCAGGAAATTTTTTATTATTAATTTCTGATCAGGGGAGGCCAAATCGGTGAGCTTTTACTGTAGCTGCAAAAGCTTAGTAATTGCTAGCATTTGTTGAGTCTCACTATTTACCAGGCACTAAGGTCTTTGCAAGTATTAACTCATTTAACTTGCTATTCCTCACTCCAAGCACACTCCCTCCTGAGGTCAATTACTCTTGTTCCTCCTGCTAGGAATGCTCTTTCCTAAGACACCTGCACATGCCTCACTTCCTCTCTTTCTCCAGGCCTTCATTCAAGAGTCACCTCTCATTGAGCTTTCTCTGGACGCCCTACCTAAAAGTCCATCTATTCTCCACTGCCCAACCTGTAACCTCCTTTAGTCTATACGACTCTTTAGCACTTGGCATTCTCTAGCACTTCTCTCTCTTATTTGTTTTATTTATTGCCTATTTCCTCCAATTGAATATAAATCCCATGAGAATGGGGCTTTGTTTCTTTACTACTCAATCTCTGATGCCTAAAATAGTGCCTGGCACATAGTAGGAGCTCAGATAAGTACTTGTTAAATGAATGAATGAGTCTTCATAACAATCCTTTGAAGGAAATACTATTATCCTTATTTTATACATCAAGAAACTAAAACTCAGAGAAGTTAAGTAACTTGGCCAAGGTCACACAGCTGTTAAGTGGCAGAGTCAGAATATGTATGCAGATAGTCCAACTCCAGTGTGTATCCTAATAACCTCTATACTCTGCTGATAGAGACAGGGCCAAGTGGCTGATTCTGAGCACTATCCCCTGAAGAAGTTCAGTGATGTTGCCACCCCCAAGCCCTCCAAGTTCCATATGTCTGCTCTCCACCTTCTTGCCAGATCTGGGCTCACTCTCTTTCTAAACAACGTCCTCTTTAATCTGGTGTTTCCCTAGGAGTGCCCTTCTCATTTGAAGCTGACGGTAGCAATCAACTGATTCTAATGACCTCGGGGAAACTGTCCAACAGTGTAGCGTGGGCCATTGGAGAAAATGGGACTCCTTTAATTCCTCCTTTGTCACAGCAGAACATTGGATTTCGGAGGTAACGTGTGGCTAAAATAAATTGATGAGCAATGTTGGTGCTAGCATTAAAGAGATCCAAAGGGATAAAAGCTTGCCATATCACATCCTTTCCTTTTATTTTCGTGTGCCAGTGATTTTCATGTTTTTTATTATTCTTGAAGCCAAAATTAAAATATTTATAGCCTATGAAATATTGGGTGTTTCATCATGTGTCAGATACTGTGAAAAGCACTTGACCTCATTTAATCTTCACGGTAGCTTGATGAAGTGTTCTTTTCCCATTGTACAGATGGGGAAGTCCATAGCAGTCTACACAGTTGTATGTATTTGTCCTCAGTAAAGGTTTGTTGCTAATGATGATTGGTATAGACTCTTCTGGTTACATGAAAGTCTATTCTCTGCTCCCCTTCCCTGATTGATAGATCCATAGGCATCTTCTCAGAGCAGAAGAAAGGGTGCTGGGCCTCGTCACTTTCTCCCTAGGCTGGCCCCCTCTTTGGTTGCTGCCAGTGCAGGCAGCCTGGCTTATGGGAGCCAGGGGGCCTGGGTTCAAGTCTTGGCTCTGTCATACCCTAATTGGCATGTCATTACTTCATCATTTTAACCCTCTAGGTTTCAGTCGCATCAATTATAAAATAAAGAGATTTATCCTGATCATCAAGAAGACACTTACCAAGTCACAGGCTAGAAAAACAAAAGCTGGGCTTATTTTGCTCCCGCTATGCCCCCTCCATCCCAGTAGCAAACGCCTGTATCCGTGTGATCAGAACGACAAGGAGATGCTTCGCTGTGTGTTTAATTCAGGAAATTGGCAGCCATTTCCAGTGGAAGCTTATTTATGCCTTTGAGTTCAAGCAGTTTGCATTCATTTCATTTCACTTGAGTTTAGTGAAATTCTCCCCAGGAAATTTCCTGGGGATTGAAGCTTCTAAATCCTCAGGAGAGGAGGTGAGACACAACGTAAGTGATGAGATATGGAAGACTGTTAATAGAGCCCCTACTCAACCTTGCGACATCCCTGGCAGCCAGTGAATTCGATTTTGTCCCAAATTCGTTCTAGTTGTTTATTTGATTCTCAGCTACAAGTGGTCCCCAGCCGCCTGGGGCGTGAGGCTCTTGGGGCTTCCTGTGCCAGTCGCAGAAGGTCATTCACAGGGTCAGGGCTTGGTGGGCCCGATACCCGGGGCAGAGCAGAAGGAATGGGCCACATCTGCATTCCTTCCACTCACGCTTCTGTTTGCCTTGTGATGTAATTGATGGCAATCGTCAGGCAGAGAGCAGTGGCCACAGCCCTTCCTTATGAGAACAGTCTCTCAAGTTTAATAACCTCCTTAAACAACGCTGCCTTTGGGATTTTGTGGTTCTGATGAAAACTACTCAGTGGCAAAATTGGTCTCACAAAATCAACTTTTTTTCCCAGCGCTTTGAAGAGAGCAGATGCCATCTCATCTGTTGGCACTTCAGGATTGACAGACATGAAAAAGTTGGCCAAGTGGGCATCAGAGTCCAAGCTCGACCCCAACGATCCCAACAATGCCCCTCTGATGCAGCTAATCTCGGTAATGTGGCGTGAGTCCCATGCACACACGCGACTTCTAGACTTGATGTGCTGATCATGGAAGTGGCTCGGCCCTTTACACTCGTCGGCTTTTATACTGTGTTCTCCTGTGCAACAGGGTTTAAGAGCATGAGCTCTGGATTGGAGCTCGGCCACTTACCTGGCTGTGTGAGCAAGGCAAGGCTTCAAGGCCTCTGGGCCGCAGTGCTGCCCTCAGATGCTGTAAGGAGGAAAGGAGCTGATGTGTATAAAGACTTAGCTGGGCACACAGTAGGTGCGCAGTAAATATTAGCTATTATGATTGTCATTGTTGCTGTTACCTTCAATCTCTGGAAGACCCCTAGAAGACAGCTTTTATTTTCTCCACTCTATAGAAAGAACTGTGTTCAGAGACTTAGAGTAACTTATTCAAGATCACACAGCTGGGAAGGACTCAGGCCAAAGTGAGGTGATTTCAGAACCCAGGCTCTTTCCATTACACCTTAAAGTGCCAATAAGGGCAGTTTAAGAAATGCTTGTTTGTTTGGTTCATTTCTTGTTTGATGATTAATTAGATTATTATTTTGGTTTCATTTGAGTATTTACCACATAAATTGTTTGTATCTACCATAACATTCAAAATTCTTGCTTCAGTGAACTTTTAAATAAAATGGAACATTAGTCAGTAAATGATTTTTCTTCATATCAAATACAATTGGTTTTGCTGCCATGTTCATCATTCCCATAAAAACACATTAAACAAGGGGACAATCCAGCAAGTGACCACAGCAACATATTCCTATAATTTTGTTTATTGGTGTGAGTTTATAGGTAGGATAATTATAACCAGTTTGAAAATTTTTGTTTCTCTTTTATTCTTTCTAAGATAAGTCCCCAAATATGCTTTGGTTTATTCTGATTCTTGTCTTCATAAACTCTCCTTCCAAAATGTTAACTTCTTAATGTGGATACTAGCAACATTAGAAAGAATAAGCCACCTTACCTAAAGTGCAGTATATTCCATGTAAAATTTTCAAGTCACTTCTCAATTATTATCAGTAAACCAGCATTAATATAGCACACTGTTTTAGTCAGGGTTCTCCAGAAAAACGGAACTGACAGAGCCTATCATAAATTAGGAGATTTATTATAGGAGTTGGCTC